>JABEVN020000118.1:0-99407 GCA_013146195.2 Codonopsis lanceolata | reverse complement strand
AAGCATTATATATACATCAAGTCAACTCATTGTAACTCATTGTCAGATTCACCTTTCATACTTACAATCAAAATTCAAGATTTATCAAGTTTAATTCCAAACTCCCAAACATATAACTATGTATGATTCTAACAATTCATGATATCCAAATAAACTCCAAAAATCATATATATAACCATTAACCCATTTACTTCATCAACATATAATCAACCCTAGATTTTGGGAATCAAATACTCTTCATACCTAAGTCCAAATTATCAATTGAACTTAACAACATACTCCATTGAACATAGAAATCAACCTAATCATGCTTCTAGCAAGTTCACTCATCAAAATCCGAAAAATCAAAATAAAATCACACCCATCATGCTTGTGTACTCATTGACCTCAAATAGCAATCATCTTTGTTTTCCTTAGGGTCAATGAGCACAAAATCAAGAGAATAAAGAATCTAGTAGCTTACTTGACTTAGATGAAAACTCAAAAGAATCACGATCCCAACGGTGAAGTTGTTCCATTTGACGAGAGCTTCACGAATCCGAAGTTTGGAGATCATCCGGCGGTTGGATCTCCTAAGATTTGAGGAAGAAGGAGGCTAGGGCTCCAAGCTTCCATGTCTCCCAAGTCTCTCTCTCACTCATACGGTTGAAGAAGGGGAGGAAATGAGAGAGTTGGCTGAATTTGTGAAGGGGAATTGGTATTTATACCTCCACAACTAATGAGGGCACAATAGAGATTTCATGGGTACAATTAGTGAGTGTTAGATGTTATTAACCCTTAATCAAAACTTAATCCACTCCCCAAACATGTTAGGACACTCTTAGGACTTAGAATGAGGGTTAGGAATAGTTTAGAGGGGGTTTAGTGGGGTAGAATAGGAAAATCACATCAAAATTGCAAAACAGGAGTGGGCTGCTCGAAGGAGGATGCGCTCGCATGGTCTTATACCATGCGACCGCTTTGGTCCCTGGATGTCCTTGATGTGTTTTGTGCAGATCCGTTTGCTCCGGTCCTTCCCATCGCAACCGCCCCTTAAAGCTTGAAGCGACCTCTAATTGAACCCTTAAAGTCCTCAAACACTTGGCTAAACCATCCAAGTCTCAAAACAATTTTAAAGTAGGTCTAAACTAATGAAAGGTCCCATAAACAACACCGAAACAACTCGGAGCCGAAAGCGCAAGTTACAACAACGCTAACGAAATGACGAATGAAACCAAACAAACCGACGGCAACAACCCAAGGTTATAAACACTTCAAAGGCTACTAAATAGGACTGAATGCCCCTCAGATGATAAACAATAGGTAGGAGAAATGATCTCCGACGAGGCGATCACCGGCTCGATCTCAAGCTACGATAAGGAGAGTTGCTATCCTCGGAGCGTCGAAACTTCACGAGACTTAAGGAATACCTCCAACTAGGATTATAACACATCTAAACATGTTATTTAATCATCATGTAAAGATATAAGACCTAATCGAGGTCAGGAACACGAAACTCGAGTAAACTCTCAATCGCGTCGCATTTCGACTATCGTCGAGTTACGACTTGTGACTTTAGCAAGTCAAGAACTAAATGGCATCTCTTAAAAGTGTTTTGGTCTTAATGTGATCTCTCATACACATCTAGACTCTCTCATAAATAAAATAAGCCATAAACCAAGGAAGAAATGCGAGCATTGCAAGCAATTCAAGCTAACCGGGAATCGGGGTCTTACATCCTCTCCCTCTTAAAAAGAATTCGTCCCGAATTCTAAACCGTATAATAAACCAACGTTAGGTCATCACCCAACAACAAATACTCAACACAACTAC
Organism: Codonopsis lanceolata; assembly: GCA_013146195.2. Lineage (NCBI taxonomy): Eukaryota > Viridiplantae > Streptophyta > Magnoliopsida > Asterales > Campanulaceae > Codonopsis > Codonopsis lanceolata. Next base: position 97,595 of record JABEVN020000118.1, on the reverse strand, counting down.
GGTGTCTTTCAATCCCGAGTGAACACTCGGTGCTCCAAAACCATAACCCTAGACTTAATCTCCGAGTCTATCATAACAATAACCAAACCAAGTAGTCAAAAATCAAACTACCAAAAATCTCACATTCACATGTTCAAAATTTACTAATAACCATAATACTAAACACTTAAGATTAAAAATAACTTGACTCATACTGGAGTCGCAAAAGCACACATAAATTCCATTACTAATTAATTAACCATGTGAATTCCAAATGTGTCACCAAAGCACATTCAAAGGCATTATAAACATAAATCTCCCGAAACCATTTGCTTCGGAGCTACAACATGAAATATTAATACAAGGATTCTAAATCATAAAAAGTAAAGATTGCCGATAGAGCAATTCGCAAACTTAAGGAAGAGTGTTCCACAACACACTTCCAAAACAAGTAAGTTAACATTCATGATCATGCAATGCCATACTTGCAATGTCCAAATCATAGAAAATGCACATAAGAGCACATAATAGCATTAAATGAAAATTCATTCCATTTCTTTTCCCTTTCTTTTGGTAAGAGGTTTAGTCAATTTCTAACCTACTTTCTACCAATCCTAGTCCACCAACGAACCTCTTTTGATCACCAATTTAGGGTACCGGCTAAATTGGATTTCAAAAGCTTTCGTTGCAAGGATGCGAAGGGTTATGAGAAAATCTTAAGCATCCTTTACTACAGTCTCACATAATCATGCAACAGTGTAATCATGGTATATTCATAAGGCAATGATAATCAAGATTTTATCATGCAATACTCTAAACAAGTTACATTGCTTACTAATGCATATAAGCATGTTCATACTCAAATACAACTATTTCCATTAATTACATTTATTACTTTTGTAAACCACATCTTTAAATTTAACAAAGTGCATTTATTATGCATACTTATATAAAAGCCGTATATTAATTCCTGTTTTAAAAACAACACATGGACTGACACTAGTCATGTCTATACTCTGTAATAACCAAGTACATTTTTCCCGTAATTTAACCATCAACCAAATAATAAAATTCCTATCATTAGCAATGCCACATATATGCACATATATCAGGCAAATGCGATACACAATCACCAAGTATCATTATACTTCAACTCAAATACTCCATGTAATTCATGCAGTTCATGCAACTCATATAATCCATATATTTCGTGTAACTCATAACCATTCATATTGGTTAATCAAACAATTATTATAGCACAAGTGATTACCAATCCAATCGTGCACATTCATAACACAAAACCAACAAAACATACTCATAAATTTCCACCGTGATAATTCACTAAGCAATGGAAGTTCTATCAATTACCAAGGTTCGTATATCGAGTACACTCGCCTAATAATATTTTCATAACGAATCCAAGGAAAAGAGGTAATATTCGCTCTAGCATCCTCAATCATTAAAACTCCGTAAAATCTACCGTTAACTTAACCAAAAATCTCGTCTTCGAACAAGCACACACGAAATACCCTCGCGTGGTAACGACACTCTATTAGTCGCAATGAACGGCACACCAGTCCGTAATAGTCCTAACTCGTCTCATAACCACCAAGTATACACCGCGTGATTCGAGCGTATCCTACTCGCATAAAAATCACACAATAATATTTAAATATATTATTTATAACATCACACATATCTATACTAGTAATATTATCACATATACATTCTTCATATATGCATAACATAGCCATATATATAGGCATACTAAAATCACACTTTCATACCACAATTGATTGCCTACCGACAAATCAAGATTCAACCCAAAACCATAAACCAATCCCAAGCCGAGACATCCTCCCCGATAATATCAATAAATCGAGGAAAACAAAAATCAATAAACCTCAACACACAATGCAATGTATGTATGAATGCATATGAGCTACCGATATAACGTGCACTCATAATAACGATAATAACAACCTTAATATATGTATAAGGAATTACCTCCTATCTCGGGTAGGTCTCAAAACTCCGCAATGGCCAACCGCCACGCGCGCATACAACCTCAAACTCGTTCGTCTGTAACCATCTCACTAAGAGTCATAAATCCTCAACTTAAGGTAATCCTTTCTAATGTGATCACCATCACAAGCAAAAACTTAGCCTGTATTGCTCCAACACCTATGCTCGGTGTTTCATTTCCCAAGCATAATTTACACAATGATTCATCACCTCGTCATCTATGACTATAGGTAAAAGCATCACTCCGCTTACTAGTCTACGGATTTTCACAATTTTATGAGTTACTAACTGCCCTCTAACTTCATCATCATTCTTAATATTCCCCGAGATCCACTCTCGGGTGCATTCCTTAATATCTAACTTTTCCTCATAAGTATAGTCCACAGCCCCTCGAAAATCCGCAAGCTGTAATAAAATAAATCGTCTATAATATTTTATCCTTAATCCATAACTCTTTCACAATTCATGGAGTCTTCATAGTCTCATTCGGTACTAAGTGCTCTACTCTAATGAGCTAACTCCGTGATCTTCACTTAAATATTATATCACAATATCATAATATTTGCCACCAATTCTCCGGTGGATTCTCAATCATGGATATTACTAGTACCACCTTATACTTATCAACACTAGCACCTCTACTAGTGCTAACACCCATTCTAGTTCAAACATCTTAACATACTATAACTCTCGACGTTAAGATATAACAAATCACACAAAACCAACCCCCAAACTAGGCCAAGGAGCCTATCCTGGCAGACAGCTAACCAATAGCTCTGATACCAACTGTGACGACCCGACCCGGATCCCAATACGAGACCCCAAGGTCGTGCCGCCAAAACACACAAGACAGCAAGCAAATATCAAATAATGGGTAAGGCCATAACGGCGATACGCCAATAACTTAAAACATATGCGGAAGCTAAACAAAATATCCTAGTGGCGCCCGAGCTAACAAGCTCAAACCAAATACAACCAAAGAGATCATAAATCTCTTGGTCCAAAAATTCGATGCACGTGCCGCAACATTGGGCACGTAGAACAAAACTCCCTGTCATGAAATACAAATATATAGCACAAATAAATCAAGTCATCGGCGTTACAGAACCCAACATTACACTAAGTCTAAGACTCTAGTCTACACACTCAACGGCTAAACATGCCGGAGTACAACATAACCAACAATATAAATAACTTGAGATAGAATAAATATGTATTTAAACAACTTGGCTCGACTAACATTTGCCGGCTCACAAAAACCAATTATTAATAATTTACAATTACAAGAACCAAATCAATAACACGATCTTACTACCCAAAGTGAAGTCTATATAACTTCACTTCCCAAACGTCCTTACCAAAAACTAAGGCTACAAAAATAATTAAAGTAGCAACCTTTATAAAAATTACACTTTTATCGTAGGCTCGGCGGTTCCTTCGAGTACTAGCTCGGCTCGAATCTAAGGAAAACAAAGCAAACGAGTAAGTCATAATGACTTAGTAAGCTACTAAAGATGCAATGTCATGGCATGGCATAATGCTCAAATAAAACATGTACATCTTATGTCATACTCATGATGTAACATTTCATGGTATAATTTCCCACACAAACCAAATCCAACCATAGTCACATGGAATATAATTCTTCATAAATTATCATGAAATAAATCATATCAATAGATTATGATTCTAAATTCCGTAATATGTAGTATTTTATTTCTACATTTAAACTCCCATCAAACCATATAAACCAATTGCATCATGAGTTTCATAATTCTTCATTTATCACAACTCATATAAAAATTCATGAATGAGAGACTATTGTTCCCATTTTTATCATAAACAGCATGTTATATTTTTAGTATAACATAAATTATAAAAATCATCATTTCATTAGTATGTTATATTTTTACTATAACATCTTAACAAGAAATCATCATCTCATGAAAATAATCCCATTAACCATGTATCACAACAATTCATACATGCTTATAAAATAAACCACATAACCGAGAGAAGATGATTTTCTTTTTCCTGTTTCCAGTGTGTAACTCCTGCGGAAACAAACGTGCCCTCGATAACCCTTTTGTGGTATCGACGTCCCCGAACAGTCTCCGCTCGGGTTCCATAGCTATAAAAGTCATGTGTATTACTCTAACTAAGATGAGCTACTTCCCCACCGTGGCCATCGGTGGAGGGGTGTGTGCAAACCCGGCACGACGATCCATTGCGATCACGAATCTCACAATTCGTGAAGACAATGCATCGTCCCGCCAAAAACTCAAACCAAAACCGCCAGCTGGACTCAAACTCAAGCACATGTAATATATACTCACATGCTCAAATAAAGGAAAAGTACAACACACCGTACTAATCCAATCAAGTAGATATTTACTTATAAATCATATAGTTATGCATTTCTATGCTAACTAACACATAATCATCTTAGAGCGATATTATCAAGTCTCTAATACGCAAGTGTTCTTCATACACTTGAAAACGCTTGGAGGCTTGACCTCCATCAAAACTACCCCAAATTCCGTAGGATTTCAATATGTAGTTCTCTATGTTCATATAAATTCATAATCGACTCCGTTGAGTCATTTCTACTATTTTCAAATTTGAAGGCATAGAAGCTATTTGCATCATAGCCCTCCTATTATTCATTAGCTATTATTCATGGCTAAGTTCTTAAGGTTAGCAACATTGTGCAACCCAACAATCCATTCTTTCCCAACAAAACCCCAAAACACAATTCATAGGTCAACACTTAACATTTAAAGTCAACCATTGCATTTCTAGCATGCAACACAATATAGCATTTATTCAAGCATGCTTTCATCCAAATTAACCATTACTCTAAACAAGATGCAATTTCATCTAGTATGTTCATAACCAACATGTAAATTTATCTTACATGTTCATAACCTTCAATTCATGAATTGTAGTTGACCAACGTACTCTTATTGCATAAAAGTCAACTCAACCTAATGAAGTCAAACCTTACATTTTATTCATGTGAACCATAATGATAATTCATTCTACATGCTCACAACCAAAAATTCATGAATTAGATATTAACATGCTCTTATTTTCATGAAAGTCAACTCTTATTCTCAAGGCCAAACGAAACATTCACATGTAATCCATTGTGAAAAATTCATCTTTCATGCTTACAACTAATTAACAATAGAAATTCATCAAGTATTCCAACATGTAACCCATTGTAAAAATTCATCCTTCATACTCTTATATACATCAAGGTCAACTTTATTTTCAAAAAGTCAAACGAAGCATTATAACATGTAACTCATTGTCAAGATTCACCTTTCATACTTACAATCAAAATTCAAGATTTATCAAGTTTAATTCCAAACTCCCAAACATATAACTATGTATGATTCTAACAATTCATGATATCCAAATAAACTCCAAAAATCATACATATCACCATTAACCCATTTAATTCATCAACATATAATCAAACCCTAGATTTTTAGGGAATCAAATACTCTTCATACCTAAGTCCAAATTATCAATTGAACTTAACAACATACTCCATTGAACATAGAAATCAACCTAATCATGCTTCTAGCAAGTTCACTCATCAAAAATCCGAAAAATCAAAATAAAATCACACCCATCATGCTTGTGTACTCATTGACCTCAAATAGCAATCATCTTTGTTTTCCTTAGGGTCAATGAGCACAAAATCAAGAGAATAAAGAATCTAGTAGCTTACTTGACTTAGATGAAAACTCAAAAGAATCACGATCCCAACGGTGAAGTTGTTCCATTTGACGAGAGCTTCACGAATCCGAAGTTTGGAGATCATCCGACGGTTGGATCTCCTAAGATTTGAGGAAGAAGGAGGCTAGGGCTCCAAGCTTCCATGTCTCCCAAGTCTCTCTCTCACTCATACGGTTGAAGAAGGGGAGGAAATGAGAGAGTTGGCTGAATTTGTGAAGGGGAATTGGTATTTATACCTCCACAACTAATGAGGGCACAATAGAGATTTCATGGGTACAATTAGTGAGTGTTAGATGTTATTAACCCTTAATCAAAACTTAATCCACTCCCCAAACATGTTAGGACACTCTTAGGACTTAGAATGAGGGTTAGGAATAGTTTAGAGGGGGTTTAGTGGGGGTAGAATAGGAAAATCACATCAAAATTGCAAAACAGGGAGTGGGCTGCTCGAAGGAGGATGCGCTCGCATGGTCTTATACCATGCGACCGCTTTGGTCCCTTGGATGTCCTTGATGTGTTTTGTGCAATCCCGTTCGCTCCCGGTCCTTCCCGCATGCAACCGCAACCCTTAAAGCTTCGAAACGGCCTACAATTGAACCCTTAAAGTCCTCAAACACTTGGCTAAACCATCCAAGTCTCAAAACAATTTTAAAGTAGGTCTAAACTCCCATAAACAACACCCGAAACAACTCGGAGCGAAACCGACGCAAGTTACAACAACGCGCTAACGAAATGACGAATGAAACCGCAAACCGACGGGCAACAACCCAAGGTTATAAACACTTCAAATGGCTACTAAATAGGCCTGAATGCCCCTCAGATGATAAACAATAGGTAGGAGAAATGATCTCCCGAAAGACGAGACGATCACCCGGCTCGATCTCAAGCTACGCGATAAGGAGAGTTGCTATCCTCGGAGCGTCGAAACTTCATGAGACTTAAGGAATACCTCCAACTAGGATTATAACACATCTAAACATCTTATTTAATCATCATGTAAAGATCTAAGACCTAATCGAGGTCAGGAACACGAAACTCGAGTAAACTCTTAATCGCGTCGCATTTCGACTATCGTCGAGTTACGACTTGTGACTTTAGCAAGTCAAGAACTAAATGGCATCTCTTAAAAATGTTTTGGTCTTAATGTGATCTCTCATACACATCTATACTCTCTCATAAATAAAATAAGCCATAAACCAAGGAAGAAATGCGAGCATTGCACGTAATTCAAGTTAACCGGGAATCGGGGTCTTACACTCTTTTCAAATTTTCAAAAACCTTACTTCAAATCCAATGAAGTCAAGGATGATGAAGAAAAAATCTTATGCTTCAATTGTAGAAAACCTGGATATTTTGCTTCAAACTGTCCATCTACCAGAAATGAGTAGTACAAGAGAGCTCCCAGAACTTTTGATAAACAAAATGGGTTAGTTGTAAAAGATCAAAATCTAGCAGCTTGGATTGAGACAGATTCAGAAGATGAATCTGCTGATTTTGTACAAGAAGCAAATCTTTGTGTTGCTGAAAAATCAGTTATTTATGATTCAAACAATGAGTCTGATGATGAGTTTCCAAGCTCACCTATTAAAGGTCATAAGCTGTCAAAGGTCATAAGTTTTCAAAGGTCATCCAACCTGAACAGTACTTGTGATTAAGAAAATATGAAATAACTTTTATAGACAAAGCATCACTAGTCAAGCTGACATAAAAGATAAGTCAACTTTTCCAAGGACTGCTGACACTAAGAAAACCAACTTATCAAAAGAGCAAGAGGAGAAGTCTTCTGACAAAAAGGTTGATGATCTCTTGGAACAAATGGAAAAATGTATTCCAAGTTTTAGACACTTAAGAGAATTCACATATCTTTGTCTAGTGACTTTAAAAGAGTTTCTGATGAAAACAATGAGCTCTATATAGTTCAGCAAAATGAATTGCTGCAACTTAAAAGCTTAAATGAACATTATGAGACTCAAGCTTAACTGATCTTGTAGAAAGGAACCATCGACTGACCAATATTGTTGACACCTATTCAAAGTCAAAAGTTGCTGTTGAAACTATCATCAGTTAATAGAAAGATAATGAAGATCAACATGGTTTTGGATTTTCAAAAGCTAATGAAAACTGTGAAATCAGACAGTCAAATGGTAAACCAAATGTTCTGCTTAAAAAGAATAAAGGATCTACTTACAGTGTTGTTTCTCTTAAATATCCTAAGACTCAGCCTAAGAAGTCCTTTAATAAAATTGAGAAGCTGAACCAGTTTGAAGAGCTTCAATCTTTCTTTGAAGAGCTTCTTCTCTCAAACACCAACTAGATAGTCTTTTATATTGTTGGTCCCAGAATAGGCTCGATCTAGGCTAGAAAGGGGGGTTGAATAGCCTAGTTGTGTTTAAATGCTTTTAAAAATACTTCTCAAAAGGATCTTCCTTTTTACAAAACAATTAAAGAAGAAGAGTTGGAGCAGTGGAATACTATGAGAAGGAACAGATTGAAGTTTGATGTTGATACAAACACAGTGGCAAATTTGATAGATAAATGCAACAACAGTTATAAGATAAGTAGAAGCAATTCAGACAGAACACAGAGTTTAGAAGTGGTTCGTACTATGAATAGTACTACGTCCACTACCAAAGTGGTTAGCTTTGGATTTTGAAAGGTGCACTTGTTTATCCACTAGGTGTGAAGGTAAGATCACTAATGGATCGTGTACAAAAATAGTTTTCAACCAAGTGTATAATGATGAGAGAAACAATCAATGAATAATTGTTCTCCCAAGTGCTAAATAAAGAACATTTTTAAAGTCAAACTAGATGAAGCTGAAACAAAGTAAAGACTGGCAGATCTGTAGCTTCAGGAAGTTTGGTGAAGTGTTAGTTCTTGTCCTTTTGATCGCTTGAATGCTTGAAGATGAAGATGAAGCTTGAGTATTGAATGTACAAGAGTTAGAGAGATTGTTCTTCAGATCTTCAAAACTTGAATAAATATCAGGGAGATCTTTTGGACCGTTGGACTGAGGGTAGAGAGGTTGTGTCCAACGTTATAATGCATTAAATGCATTTCGACGCTTTGTAGGAAGAGTGGACCAATAGATATTAGAGACTCAGAGGTTGCAGAGGCAGATATTCCTAAACAGAGTAAGGTTTCAGCTTGCAGACGTTACAGCTTTGAAAGTCTTTCTTAGCCAAATGGGGTAATGTCTTCAGACTTCATGATACAGGTGACAGATTGGACAGTTGTCTGTTGTCTGTATAGATAGTTGATTTCTTTGGAGGGAAATCTTGAAGAGGATATTTTAAATATAAATTGACTAGATATTAAAAATATCCAGATCAAATAACATGTGACCTAATTCCACGTGTTTGGCTGATCTTGACTTTTGAGCTTGAGCAGACTTCCAAGTCTGCTGTTCGAATTGTGCTTTCAAGGCTGCTGTTGAAGTCTGCTGGTCCGCGCCTTAGAGAAACTAACACTAAACTAGTTCTAAACACCCTTGATTCTAAGACAGTTGCCACACTAACCAGTACGCAGACTTGTTAGCCACTGTGCAATAGAATCAGAAGATGACTCAACCAAATTTAGAACCTGTGAGGGTCAACAATCTCCTCCTATTTGGTTGATGTCATCATCTTAGCTACTAGTAGACTTTGAATCATGCACTTGAGATAATAGCATGTCTTTTACCACAACTTTCAGAGTATGTGCTTCTTAGCTTTATAGCTAAGGTGCTCCATGAATGTGCAGTCTGAGCTGCCAGTAGCAATTTCTATTTCCATAGGGATCGCTGATGGATCATATGGAGTTCTGTCCGTAATAAAAGGCTCCTGATCAATGCCAGAAAGATTATCTAGAACCTCAAGGGATTTGGTGCCATCTGTGGAGCCAGATCCAGGATGCTGCCTTGAGTATGATGAAAGATGAATATCAGCATTGTACAACTTAGATAAAAATGTGGCACAATCTTCACCTAAAGATCCATCCTCAGAGGCTTTACCTAGTTCATTACATAATGACTTCTCCATCTTTTTATCCACCACAATGTCCTCTCTTTCGTATTTGTCTACGAAACCACCTCACACATGGTTAAAGGGCTATCTTTGTCATTGGTAACTGAAAGAGACCAGACCCGGTTTTGGGGGAGTTCAAAGTGATCGACCGAACAGGGCCCCCGATGTAAGAGAGCCCAATTTTATATATGTGTACGCTAGTTTTATTTAGTTATATTATAAAGAATGTTAAATTAATAAACAAATTGACTTCTAGTTCAATTGGTTGGGTAGTTGTGTGAAGGTGTGAGTGAAGCTTGAAGTTTTGGGTTCAAGCTCTTGCATCGCTTATTTTTGTTATTTTTTTAAATTTTGGGTCTACGGTCAAGTATTAATTTTTTTTATATGCATATTATATCATATACTCCCCCGATTTAGTTAAATAGTCCCTATACTATTTTGATATATTTTACGCTATAATCAACTTTTAAAAAAATATGCTTATAATTTTCACAATCGGTTCAAGTCCTTGCTCGGCCATTTTTTAATTTTGGGTTAATTAATGGTCAATTATTAATTTTTTTTATATGCATATTATATCATATAATCCCCCGATTTAGTTAAATATTCTCCTATACTATTTTGAGATATTTTATATAATAATCAACTTTTAAAAAATATTATAATTTTCATAATCTTTCATCTTTATCCTCCACTTGTATTGTAAATATAATAGCTATGGTTACATATTTTTTTTATTTATTACCAACTTCAAAACTACTTATATATGTTTTAATTACTCCAGAACCTAATAAATAAAGTTATTATATAAAGATAAAGATTTTGTATTCGGTTCCAGCAGAGTTATTCAACTTTAATTTTATTTTGCGTTCGCTAAATTTATTTATAAAAAAAGTTAGTTGACCATCAATTTTTTTATCTAGGTCATAAAATATAACAATTGATTGGGTATATAATATCAATATTCCAAGCAAAAATCAAGATTTATTATTATGTTATTATCATTTGTATTGCTTATGCTTATTTAATTATTGGTTTTTTTTACTTGAATTTATAGTGCATAATACATATTACCAAAAAAATATCCATCCAGAAGTCAAAACATAAATAAAAGAAAAAATTGATTGAGTATATTCTTTTTATTTCAAATTATTTTAATGAATGAAAAATAATAATTTTCAATAATTATTTAGTACTTATTTTCTTATATATTTGGGTATTATCCATTTTCAATACTTCAAATGATGAAAAGTCAAATAAATTATTCGTCTAAAATTCTTATGTTTATGTTTTTTTAAGGGCCCCTTATTTTCTTTTCGCTCAGAACCGGCCCTGAAAGAGACGACATATTTTCGGAGGTTTCCAGAGGAGAAACTTCAATGACATTAGACGAGGTTTGTCACTTCTAATTTCTCACATGAAGTCGTATCCAAATTCAAAACACTATTAGTCTTATCATTGAAAGACAACCATCTCAACCGAAGTCAAAGGAAGAAGTTCAACAATCCACATCTCTCTAAGTTATCTGTATTTTCCCTAATTGGGATGAAAACCCAATGCTTTGTATTCTAGTTCAATGTATTCTCTTCCCTTACATTGTATATATACCCATGGAGTCTCTGTAATGAAGACAACTTGAGCACTAGCAGTCAATCTCCCTCTCTCTCTCATCAAATCTTACAATCATGACTTGCTGCATCAGTAGAACAATTGTCATCCATGCCCATGTCACTATTAAATATTTCATTTTCTCCCTGTAAAGGTGTTTGAGAATGTTCTCTAAATGAACTAAGTGAAACAATAGAAGTGACATGCATCTTTTCTCTACTTCGTGTCACAATATGGGGGTCAATATCTCCATTGTGTGAGCTACTTGTCGTGTTATTAGAACTACTTGGACTTCTATTTGAACCACTAACATGAAACCTAAAATTCAATTGAGTTTTATCCTTACAAGCATCTTATTTACCTTGTTGATCACCTTTCATCAGCTCATTTAAAAGTAGATTATTTCGATCATCATATTGTGCTTTAATGAAGGAAATAGCGGATACATTCATCACCACATTCTTAGGGCTTGTTTGGTAGTCAGACAAGGATAAACATTATTATTACTCTCAGTACTATTAGTGCCCTCGTTATTAATCCTCACTTGTATATCGGGGGTAATTTTAAGATTACAAATGTTAATCCCAATTTTTTTTAGTAAGGGCGCTAATAATACCACCCTCCTCCTTGGTATTAATAGTGAGGTAATAATGACTTAATCCGGATAACTCGTGTTATTAGTCCCGACCACCTATTGCGTACCAAACATCAGGCATCTCGGCTTATTAATCTTATCTGCCTTTAACCCTGGCTACCAAACGACACCTTAGAGAGAGGTTAAGCCAAGCTGCTCATATAAGGAATATACTCCAAATTGATATCTGAACTACTCATATCCTGCATATCTAATTGGGTATCTTTCTACTTGACTTCCTTGCCAGTAACTCTTGAAGGAGGTCCAGGCTAAGCCCTAGTAGTAAATTGGATGCATTAAGCTTTATTTTTTCATGATCATCCAATAAACCCCACCAAATCGTAGATGCAAAATACTTACCCATGATTAGGGTTATAAGACTGAGGAGGACAAATTTCAGCAAAAATATGTCCTAATAACTTATATCTTGGCAGTTCAGTCACATTTAACTACAAGAGGAGAACTGTTATAAGAAATAGAAACACACATAATGTGTTATTAATCGGTATGGAAACAAAAGCTAAAAACTTGCTACTTCACCTTCTGATCTGATATAAAGTTGTACACTGGACTCTGATGCAAAAACAATTAGAAAGGCATTCACTGGATAGCTTAAGTCCAATCAAAAGTTAAAAGAAGATAAGGGGTGACCAAAGCAGAAAGGAAATGCAATGGAAGGTAAACAGAAGAAGGTAACTAAGTATACCTTTGAAGTACAATTAAAATACCCGCAAACAACAACATGAGCATTATCCCAAAGCTTTGACACAACATAAGCCCTATCCAGAAACACCCTAACATGTTTTCAGAGTAAAGGTATCAATTCTGTGTTGTTTGAGTTTACGAAAACCAAAAAAAGAAACAAACTCAAAGGAGTGGGAGAGATGACAAGCGTACTCAAGACAAAGACTCTTTTGTTCCAATCCTCATAGCAGCAGTCATACTTACCTATCAAAAAGAATTAAATCTTTTTCTTAATTTATGAGAGAAGGTAAAGTACTTATCCAGTGGGACTTTTTCAGTGGTAAAGCATTTGTGATTGTATCACTGTTAAATAACATGCATTTTATTAAAGTATGATGTATCCAAAATGTGATGCACTGGGCTTTACAATATGATAGGATATCTGGGCTTTATCAATCGGGCTCCAAACCTGTCAACCAATCAACAAGTGTGTGAACTAGGCAAGGGCTTTCCCTACAAAGGCACTCCGGTGTGATAATCAGTATAACACAGAAGTGCGAAAGCAATTTGATAGAGTTCAGGCTTATAGAATAGAACGTATCTTTTCCCCAAGATGGAGAAAGGCTTATATAGCCCTCAGCTTTGACTACCGAGTAAATGTCATAATCGCTCAGCCAGAGATCATAGGGCATTAACTAGGCCACGTCTAGATGTGAGGACGATTTTCACACCCCTAACTCCCCACGTCCAGACGGCTGTTACAACTCTTACGGAACATGCTCTATAAGCTCGTTACGTGGAGGTCTCCTGCTCGTTATATACTTGGGCCCCAGCCGACAAGCGGGAGGTTGTGTGCTAGATATGCTCGCGAGGAGCCGAACGCATATCTATGCTTGATGTGCCAGATATGCTCGAGTTAGAACCGAACGCATATCTTCGTGTAAGTTCAGTAGACAACGAAATAAGGCTAGGGGTGAATAGCCATTTAAAAAACACTTTAAGGGTTATTTTGAAAACCTTCAACACTAACAACGGAAAGAATAAGTTATTAGCAGATAAACAAATTGTTCAACCAGCTGATGAACAAAATACTCTGTGTCAGCTTGTTGACACAGGTTTAAGTAGTAAAGGTTTTAAGGTCACTTAATATAAGAAATGAACTGAAAGACAATATATAAAACAATTATGTAAATGATTCAAGAATGTAACTGACTGACACTTAAATAGGTGGAAGAGTATCAGCTAAAAGAAAATTGACTAATTATTTAGGAGTGGTTTACAGTGTAAACTACTATGTCCACTACCAAGTTGGTCAAACTTGGATTTTTGAAGTGCACTAAATACTATTGAAATTCTAAGTGATCACTAACGGATCTGTGTATAATAAAAACCAGTGTTTGAGGAGTATGACTAAGAAACAATCAAACTCGTGCAACAATCAAGTATTCCTTAAAGATTAGGAAGAAGTAAGGATTGGAATACAATGATCGTCTAAACAAGAACTAGAAAAGAATAATATGTGAAAGACTATCTAGTAAGTGTTTGAGGACTGAAACACATCAAAGAAAGAATTACTTGAAGGAATATGTTGAGTGTTCAGTCCTTGGTTGAAGCAAATCAAAGAGAGGATGAACTCACCGATGAAGTGATAGATGCTATTTGCAAAGAATTCGAGCGTGAAATAGGAACTCTGGCCTGTTTGCGGTCGATGCTGGGGTGGACAGAAAAAGAGATTCATGATGAACTCAGGTCATTCCTAGACGTTCTTGATAAAAAAGATTTTTAGAATAATCTTGCTCTAAACCATTCCATTATGTATATAATATATCTGATTCAACATACCAACTAGAAACGAATAATGGCTTAGCCCTATCTCTAGGGCCAAGCTACGATAGAAGGGAAGGTTCCATTGGAACAAAATGAATTTTTTTTCAAGGTAGATATTGGAACATAAATTTGGAAGAGATGCTGGAGGCGGGAGTTCATTTTGGCCATAATATTTGTTGTGATTTTATATCACACTGCCCAGAATGAACACGTACAAAAAACGGAGCTTTTGAATTGAATCAAAATTACAACCTCCTAACAACTAGTCTATTAATACAAATAGCTAATTAATCAGTACCACCAATTAAACTCTTAGACCAATAAGCTATGTTCCTGCAAAACAAATATTAGTCTAGTAATTAAGAGTAATTGGATAAAAGAAAAAGAAAGGACACGAAGAGTTTTATTATAACGCCGTGACCCAGGCACGACTCGCCTTCATTAACCACGAAGGTCTAGGCTATAAACTCTTCGGCTCAGACACCTTTCACCGACCCAAGTCTACCAGTGAGACCACGTTAATACTAGCAAGTATTAACCAAGGAGAGAGCCCCAAAACTCAGTACTACCAACACACTCTCAAATCACAAAGAAGGAGATGGACGAGAGGATCAACACTGACCCACGGAGAGGCACCTTCGTCACAGAAGAAGAAGAGGAGGAATGGAGTTTTTCTTTTCTCTCACAAAACTCACTGTTGTTTTGTCTCACACACCACAAAGCTGCCGAAGGAGTGGTATATTTATACCAAGTCAAGATGCCAATCAAGGAGAAAATCAAGGGATCCAAAAAAGGCAACAGGTAACCGGTTTCTCAAGCCAAGATGATGGGCTGGACGGTCAACAAGAGAGAATGGGCAGATCTGGTTTTGGGCTTTGCAATGGAAGAAGGCTGCCACACATATAGGCCTCCGAATTCTAACATTTCTCCACCTTGGAACAAGTGCTGGTACACATACATGGACTCATATAGACATAAATTAAGAAAGGTTTCAATATTAAAAAATGGAATCCTAAAATGGCACCTTATATATCTACAAAGCGTAAAGATAGGCATATTACAAATCTTATTAGAACTGCTCGTTTTTATTAGAAGCTTGTGATTTGGTTTATGATGCAGCAAAGGGGGGGAAACAATTCTTAATTGTTGGCACTAAAAAAATAGCAGTTGATTTAGTATTCCGGTCTGCAATAAGCGCCGGTGTCATTATGTTAATAAAAAATGGCCCAGCGGGATGTTAACGAATTGGTCTATAGTTTATTTGTCCAGAGTATAAAGCCTTATCCTTGTAGTTCGGTCAAGAAAGGGCCTAATACAACAATAATGCGCGCATCACCATTAGTGATGACAATTAGTTAATTCTTTGGTTTCTTTCTTTTAGCAAATAGAATTTCATACTCTTACTTGTTACTGGACGAATAACGAATTCCTTCAAACGAAAAAAAGATTCCAACAAAAACCGCCTCACAACTACGAAAAAGAAGATTTATAGCTCTCGCATCCACTTAAATTGTGGGAAGATCATAATCTCTTTCATGCATTATTAGAAAACAACTTATGAGATTCACATTTTATCCGATCTTGAATCTTGAGTTTCTACCCACAAAGCCAGAACTAGACTATTTTGAGGAATTTTCTATTGAATGGGCTATTATTTTACATCGACAAACAACAAGGAAAGGAAGAAAGACATTTTTTAGCAATTCCTTCCAATACGGATTCAAAATGCGTTGCTGTGTCAGAAGAAGGATAGCTATACTGATTCGGTAGACCCTAAAGACGCCCTCGGTACAATATTGACGATCTCACAAAGATTTAGTTTTGGTAAATTTTCATTTACCGATCTGATCTTTTACGGAATCGATACCTTTTGACTGTACAAGAATATGTGGAGCTCAGCATGTCTGGAAGCACAGGAGAACGTTCTTTTGCTGATATTATTACCAGTATTCGCTACTGGGTCATTCATAGCATTACTATACCTTCCCTATTCATTGCGGGTTGGTTATTCGTCAGCACTGGTTTAGCTTACGATGTGTTTGGAAGTCCTCGGCCAAACGAGTATTTCACAGAAAACCGACAAGGAATTCCAGTAATCACCGGCCGTTTTGATCCTTTGGAACAACTCGATCAATTTAATCAATTTAGTAGATCTTTTTAGGAGGCCCCAATGACCATAGATCGAACCTATCCAATTTTTACAGTGCGATGGTTGGCTGTTCATGGCCTAGCTGTACCTACCGTTTCTTTTTTGGGGTCAATATCCGCAATGCAGTTCATCCAACGATAAACTTAATCCGGTTTTGGATCGAGGTTTTCACTAAGTTTGATATTGCCTTCGCTACTCCGTTATAACAAAATTCTTATTATGAGTAATGAATGATAACTTCAATCGTTCTATTCTCTATTCACTATTTCTTCTACCTATCTTCAATCCTTCCTTCAAAGTTTGTTTGTAGAGATTTTGAATAATAGTCATTTGAAAGAGCATGAATGATCTTTGAAGAATGATGATGAAATCTTTCATTTAATGCACAAAGATCTTGTAGAGGTTTTTAGATGATATCTCTTAGCTTAAGATAATAAATATGGTGGTTAGTTAGTAGACATGAAATATTGTAGATCATTTAAGAAAGACATAAAAAGTCTTCATATGAATAGTTCTATGCTTGAAATATGATGGCCAGAAGTGGGTTCCCCGGGATGCGCCCGCGCCCCGCGCGCCCTTGGATAGGGGTGTGCATACGTGCGGAAGCGGGACACCACGCTTTCCATTCCACCTTCCTTTGTTTAGGGGAGGATGAAATTAAAAATGCGGAAAGGGTGCTGTCAAAAAGCGCGTTGAATACGCTTCGGTAACTTCAGTGAATTTTTGGTCCGTTATGAGAGCTATGGGTTTTCTACATCAAGTTATCCTTTTTTTAGGGGATACCAGGATATAGGAATACATCATCCTTTCATTCACATCATCCTTTGTATAGGGGAAGATGGAAAGTGCAAGAAAGGATGTAGCGGGCCCCATTACAGACTTTATGAAAATTGCCTTATGGCCTATTTTGGATCACGATGAGTGCTTTGAGTTTTCTATATCAAGTTATCCATTTTTTAGGGGATACCAGGATATAGGAATACATCACTCTTTCATTTCCATTCTCCCTTTTTTAGGGGAAAACAGAAAAGTACAAGAAAGGAATGTTGCGATGCCCCACTGCGATCCAAAATGTTTTAATAGAGCCGCCATCTTTATTTTGAGGAAGAAATAAAGAAAAACCAAAAATAAAACCAGAGATTGCAAAAACGGGTTCGGAGACTAAGTTACGAGTTGGGAAGGTGCTAGGCACCCAACTCGCCCTTTCGGTCTCAAAAACAGTTTTTGGCTAAAGTATGTTTTTTGTTATATTTATCTAGCAAATAAATAAAGCATTAAGAGACGGGAAATAAAAACAAATACATCTATGTTTACATTATTTACGGACTTGCAGCTGTCTCTTTACAATAATTACAAATATACTTAAAAATATTTTGCCATAATAATGACTCTTTTTAATGCTATTTTCTAAATAAATCTGGGCAGCACAACTGCTTATATTTTTACATTGAGCCGTATGAAAAATAGCACTTTTTACAAATAAACGCTCTTAAAGGTTTTACCTTTTAGAGCGTGGTGTGCTCGCTTTGTCCTTCAGGGAGAGGGAGTCTTTTTTATGCTTCTGCTGCTGCGGTTTGGGCAGAGTAATGGTTTGTTTATAGCGGTTTTGGCCTTTTTACTCGGGCAGAGCAACTGCTTTTTCCGAGGTTTTTGGACCGAAGAAATAGGGTGGATACCTAGCTGGAAGGCTAAGGACCGCTTTTGACTGGTTGATTTTATGTTTAGAGGAGTTTTGGCAGGGCTTCGAGGCTTTATAGGAGGGGGCGCTCACTCACTGATGGCTTTCTCTCGGCACAGAGTTTTCTCGGGCTGAAAGGCCTTTGCGAATTGTGTCCCAAAAGTGAGGCCGATCACCTGTATTTATAGTTGGATTTGTGCTTCATCGGCTTGTATCGTGCGCTGAAAGAATTGTACAAAAGGCAAAACGCTATAGTACACAGAAGGATCCTGGCGCTGCCTAACAGCAAACTGGGCACGGCGCCAAGACTGGTGGGCGCAGCACCAGCTGTCCATTTTCTTCCAATTTTTGACATTTCACCCCCATGCAGTTCATTATTCATGCATCCTACTTTTCCTTTTGCATTTTCAACCCTGTAACTTGACATTTGTTAAGTTTAAACAGTTCTTGATATCTCATGTCATGTTACATACCAGGAGTACGAAATTAGGGTATCTACACCAGATAATAATTAAATATTTGCACGTGAAGGCCAAGTGTTCAATATGATACTGTTTGGAATCTTTTAATAAAAGTTTGAAGACTTAAAGTCTTAAATATTTTTAGAGCAATATTCCAACAGTATACAATGTTTCAGCAAATAAGGAATTTAAAAGTTAAGTAGGCGTTGACATTGTGATATCAGCAGTTGTTAGTTGTTGATGATTATGCTTAAGCAACTATGATATTTTATTTAAAGAAGGTTGCTTAACGAAGTCTAGGTGGCATCTGCTGTGCAAACAACTGTGGGTATCTATCTGCTGAAGGTTTTAGCATATAGGATAAACTTGATACAAGTCTAAGTAAAACAACCTAAGTTTTTAGTAACTCATGATTTAAAACTAGTTGTTTTAATATTAATGGTTTTAAGTAAATCTAAAGCATGAAAGTTCCTACACTTCGCTCGCTGCCCCTTACGGGCACGTGTCGTGCTCGTGGTCATGGGGTCATGCTCTCTGCACGTGATCTTCACTTGGGCCGTTTGGGCCTGGTAGCTCAAAGTATAAATTGATAAATATGTCTTCATGATGCTTTTATTTCTTATTTCACTTTCTCGTTCATTTTCCTTTAGCACTTGTGAAGAATCAAACAGAGCATTAGCTTAAAGCAAGAAGGGATCCGCAAATGAAAACTGCAAAAACCCATTTGAAGCACTGTATTAGATGACGCAACAAAGGAGTTATAGATTATTAATAGTATGCCGAACTCATAATGCTAATCGTTTAACTTCAAAATTCTCTAGACTTGATGATATCCATTCTGAAAACCTACATCTCTATTATATTAATTTATGCTAGAAAAGTGTTCTTGCCAATTCATGAGTTAATCTAAGGCGTCGTTTTAATTAAGCAAGTTGGCCTTATTTCCCAAGTGAATGTTTCATTTCTCTCATTCTTCAAGCATTCGAATGCAATGTGATAATTTGTCTCATTTCTCTCATTCGTTTGGGAAATAAGGCCAACATGTCCAGGGTCTTCGGATGAGCAAACATAACGTCAGTCAATACATTTGTATTCTCGTTTGTCCTGTACCAGAATGTATATCCACGTCACCTCATTGAAAAATACCCAATTTTTTATTGAGATCCCATTTTCTTCTTTCTATACTTACCAGGGCATTCTCTACGTGTTTTCTCAAATTTGAAAGTTTGAGAAAACATTCTTCTTTTTACTTCCACCAAATACACTTAGAATTTACATTCAACCTTTTTCGAAACATTCTTCTTTACATCTTTGAAAGTTTTCTTGCCCTCGTATTGAGGCTTTCCACTCTTCTCACAACCGAGCCATATTTTACGAGTTTCCTCATCTTTAGTTTTAATCCTCTTCATGTAAAAAAAATTCCCCTAGGACGTCTGGTATCTTTAACCCATTGTTTTGTCGTCTTTCGATCAGTAAATTTTTCATCAACAAAAAATGAGATATGTCTGAAAATAGTTTATTCTTATGTTGAAAGTGGTAAATTTGTAAACAAATAAGAATATAACATATTAAAGAAAAGTAATTATATTTCGTATTTCTATATTATTCTACTACCTATTTTTAATTTTTTCAAAAAAGAAGAAGAAGTGTTTTCGTGCAAAAAAAAACAAAAAATAAAAATAAAAAAACAACCGCCAATGGGTAGCAACATTATTTAGAAACAACCGCCACAGTGTAGTGGTTGTTTTAAAAAACATCTGCTACATATACATGGATGTTTGTTTTTTTTCCTCCGCTAAAATGAATCTTCTTAAAAACATCTACATACTTGCAACAAAATAAATGGTTTATATTCGCTAGGTCTTGCGGTAGTATTGCAAAAGAGCCGCTAGGTAGCGGTGGTTGTTTCTCTAGATCTGATTTTTTTGTTGATAAAAATGATTTTTTAAAAAATACATTATATGAATCTTACTTGAAAATATGAATCCACATGAATATTTTCATTTTCATTGGGATTATAATCAATTTCTCAACAATGAAGGGAGTGAAATGAGTAGTAGGGGGAGAGACAATGATTGTAGAGAGAGGGTGTGGAATGTGACTGACTCAAAAGGGGGGGAGGGAGTTGTTTTATTTTGGAGTAAGGGTTTTTATTTATTTATTGAAGTAGTGATATTATAGTGATTTGCCCCATTAAACGGTGTTACGTCCAGTAAAGTTGGTGTTACGTTAAAGGTCACTCCTTACCAGTTCGTCTTGATCTTCACACAACAACTGGGAGAGTGAAATTTTTTTAGAGAGAGAGTGAGGGGTTTAGATGTAAAAAAAACTATTTTATGAGTATCATGCGGTTTTATAAGATGGAGGGTAGTATTGTAATAATACTTATTAAATGGTGTTACGTTTAGTTAAAATGAAATAAATAAAAGAGGGAAATAAATGGATCCATCTTCATGGTGGGATCACATCATGTAGGTGCAAGTACAAAAAACGAAGCAGTAAACCGAAAAGGCCATAAAAGTAATTTGCATCGGGAGTTGCAAAAGGAACATGTTACATGTGTCACCTCACCCTGTCATCCCAATTCCTAACCCAATGTTACCGTCACTGTCAATTAGATATAAGCCCTCCACATGTCATGTTATTATTCGCGACTTTATAAAAACAAGCACACGTGAAGAGTCAAGATTTAACGGGACAAGGAGTGTGACATAAGTTGTGATAGACGATTATGAGCCACATCACCCCTCACCCAGAACCTACCATCACTTTCTTACTATAACCGTTAAAACAATATTGTTCTTTAAACAGTAATGTGGTTCTTCTCCTCAACCTTTGTACTTAAAACTCTTTTTTGCAGTAGCTTGACCAAAAAATTGTTTCATGGTTAACAATTATTTCGTTATTACACTTTGAAAAATCATTATGCATGCGGTCGTTAGTGTACATACTGAACAATGTTTATTTTTAAAATATTTAATCAAATTAACAATTTGGAACTGTCAAAATTGGTTGAGCTCGTCGAGCTGGCCCACCCCTTCACAAAAAAAAAATGGTGAAATCCAGGCTGGTCTCTTTTCAAAAGTTTTCAACCTTCGGTTCAACATGTTCTTTTTTACCCAAAAAAATACTTTTAATGCATAAGGACGAGTATACCTTTAATGAACTGAACACATGCAGTAAGCATTAGTTCCTGCATCGTGATGCATACTTATGTGCATCGTGATTCATGATTTGTGCATCGCAATATAGATTTTGAATCGCGATGCACCATTCCAAATTGTGTAACTGTCATTTTCATTTTATAGCGCTGCATCGCAATTTCAAATCGATGCATCGCAATTCAAATAGGTCCATTTCCATTTTATAGCTATGCATTTGAGATTCAAAATGTATGCATCGCGATTCCAAATCGATGCCTCGCTATTCAAATTGGTCTATTTCCATTTTATAGCAATGCATCTGTGATTCTAATTGATGCATCGTGAATCCAAATCGATGCATCGCAATTCAAATTTGATGCACCGCGATTCAATTTGGTTTTATATGCATCTCTTTTTATTTCTTCTTCCCCCTCATCCGTCGTAATTGGAGCTGTGGAAGAAATGCTAGAGGAAGAAACGTTGGAGCTGTGGAAGGAGATGGATCTGGACATATTCGGAACACTTTTATAAAGGAGACATTTTTCAGTAAAAAAAGACGTGACCGGAGGGGTTAAAAGTTTCACAAAAGGTACCGACCTGTAATTTTTCCCATAAAAAAATGGATTTGGTTGATAAAATACAAGCTCACTCGGTGGCGAGTAAAAAAGATTGGACCCTGCAAGTAGGAGGGGTGAGCTTGGTCCGGTTTGGTTCATTTTTTTGGAAAAAAAAAAAGAAAATCGGAACCAGACCAATGGTTTGATTCTCAAAAAATTTAGAATCGGAACCAACCCAATATGTATGAGAACCCACACTTTGGTCCGATCCAGAAACAATTGAAGATGTACGAGAACCAGGAACAGACCAATTTTATGGTTTTTAATTGTTTAATACAAAGAAATAATAAAATCTTAAACTTCATAAATTATTTAAAAAAAATCAATAATAGTACATTCATCAATTAAAAGTGTTGAAATTTAGGCTCATAGCATAACGATCCAGTGAAGAAAAAAAACTAAAATATCAAAAATTAAAAAGTAGAACATAGAACAAAATAGTAACTAAAATGTATTGCTTATGCTAGCTAGAAATGGAACTTGGAACTTGGAACTTGGAACTTGGAACTTGGAACTTGGAACTGGTGTTGAAGGAAGTCATGAACTCTGAGTCTTTGAGACAGGGCCAGCCTTGTGAAAATAGGGGCTTAAGGCCGATTATCTAAATGGGGCTTTCCTATGTAGCAAAAAAAAATTCTATTTTTTGCATAACTAAAAAAACAATCAAACACATATAAAAGATAACAAAAGAAAAACAATTCATTGCAAAGTTATGGGCATAAACCAAAACACAAAACACATTATAAAGTACTACTTTAATGACGCTCTTCTAGCACATTTAGAAGCAAAATCAGTAATCAAAGTAGAATAATTAATTTTTCAACCATGTTTTTTCTCAATAGATATCATAGCTAGCTCATTTAAGCGTTCTTGAGACATTGTGCTCCAAAGATAGTTTTTTATCAACTTCAACTTTGAAAAACTTCTTTCCCCAGATGCAACTGTCACCGGAATAGTCAACAAGATCCGGTAAGCAATTTATGTGTTCGGAAAACAACCATTATTCTATTTCAAATAACTCAATACTTGGATATATAGGGCCTCCTATTTCTGATGGCAAAATGTGTTTAACAAGTTGCAACTCCATAAACAAATCATTTTCATCCACATCAACTTGCTCATTATGTGTCAAAATATTTGAAAGGTTTTTGCAAGAACTTTTCAAACTTGTATCATCTGTGCACTTCTTTGAATCAAACAAGAAGCCAATTTTTTTTCTTCGTACTCACGGAATTGCTTGAATCTTTCATTAAGTGAGGTGAGAGCTTTGTCAACAATAAACAAGAAGTACTCTAATCGGAAACTTTCTTGTGGAGAAAAAACGGCTTCTTCACTTAAAGCCTCATCAAAATGTCTTTTTATATGAATCTGCCTTCTTTCACGAAATACCGGCTCAACATCCATTTCTCGAGCAAGTTCTTGGGCTTTTATTAAAGCATCCTCGAAACCATGCTCTCCGTATTCACGAAAACGAGTAATTATTGCAACATTGATATGCATGTCTTCACTTTGAAAAGTCTTACTCACAATATAAGTAGCATATAAAACTTCGTACCAAATCATTGTGCTAACCAAGAACTCAAAGCTCCCAACTTCATGTACGGCTAATGATTCTACTTCACTAGATGTTTTGGGATCTTCATTAAAGCTTGCTAAATCAAACAAAACATCCCTGATTTTCGAGGCATTGAATTTGATTGTTTTAACACTTTCAATGTGGCTCTCCCAACGAGTTTAAGACAATGGTTTAAGTGTAAGACCATTCACATGCCTCTTCAATATGTCCCACCATTTTGTTGAAGATGAAAAAAGTGTATAAAGGCGTTGAACCACGCCAAAATAACTTCTATCCTTAAGAGATGAGTTTGCCATATCACACAATGCAAGATTCAAACTATGACAACCACAAGGTGTGTAAAATGCTCTAGGATTGATGCTAAGCAATCTACTTTGTACACCTTTGTGATGCCCTTTCATATTAGCACTACTATCATAACCCTGCCCTCGGATGTCTTCAATGTTCAATCCTAAAAGAGATAAAGCATTTTCAAGTTCTGTTAAGAGTCTCATTCCTGTTGTATCATCAACTTTTATAAATCCCAAGAAATACTCTACAACTTTAACGGGGGAATCAATGTCATTCACACAACGAATGAGTAAAGACATTTGTTCTTCATGATTTACATCCGTGTACAATCAAGTATAACTAAGAAGCATTTTGTCTTCTTTATCTTTTCAATGATAACACTTTTCACCTCATTAGCCAACAACTGAATTAGTTCGTTTTGAATTTTATGGCTCAGGTAGTGTATTGAATTTCCTTGCTTTGAAAACGCCGTAAGGCTCTTGCGTTATAGGATCAAACTCTGCAACCATTTCAATCATACTTAAGAAATTTTCATTGCCTTCCTCATAAACCTTCTCCTTATTTCCCTAAAGGTCAAATTATTTTTTGCAAGACTTTTAACAATAGCCATCACTCGTATGAAAACTTCCCTATGATGTTCATTATCTCTCATAATTTGTTCTTGCACACTTTTATCAATTGTCTACTTGCACATCAGCCTTCTCTCCAAATCAATCCATTTTTGCATGCAAACTATGTGTTCATTGTTTGACTCATGTTGTTTGAGTCTGCTAGCAAGATTGTGCCAATCTCTAAACCCGGTACTAGTCAATTGATTATCTCCTTCTTTATCCTTCAAAAGCTTACAACAAAAGCAAAACACTTTATCAGAAGATCTTGAATATACAAGTCATTTTCTATCTTGTTTCTCTCCATTGGGCAAGCGACGAGTATAATGCACATTTTTTAAAAAATAAAATGTAAAAAAAAAAAAAGAGTATAATGCACATTTGAAAAATGTCGCTTCTAAACCATCCCTCGGATATTCAAACTCTTTCATTTCAACTCTTATGGGCCCTTTTTCCACCAACAAACCTATGAGATTATGATTAATTGACTTCCAATTATTTTGATCATAAATGTCTAATTTGAAGGTTCTCGATCATCTTCTTGAACCGAAGGAATGTCACTATTCACCCTTTGTCCTTCCCCATGGTCACTATCAACTGTATCATTTTGATTCACATTTACTGCTTCTACGCGTACTGAATTTTCAAGAGAAATTGTTTCACTTTCACCCAACTTAGTATAGATGATACTTGTTAAGAGAACCACTTTAAAGCTTTCGTTAATTATTCTTGTTTTAGCTTCTTCTTCCTTTTTTCATTCACAGAGAGATACTTTCGTGATGACATTTTGTCTACCTACAATAATTGAGATCAAAGCTTATGATTAATCTCAATTTCAAGCTCCATTATCACTCAAAAGAATTACACTTTATTTATAATAATGATTAATCTTAATGTCTCTATTTAACAAAATACCAACAAGTCAAAAAATCAATAAGTCAAAAACGAAAAAAAAAACATTAAAAAATTTTGGGGCAAATCAAATTATTATTCATTCACATTCACTAATAGTTTAATAGCCTAATTTGTGATTCAATCATTGAATCATTCACATACTTAAAACAAAATAAAATTAATAATTAATAATTGATAAGCTAGGACCAATTAATAATAATTAATAAATAATAAAAAATAGCAAGTAGTGACTTACCTTCAGTGCCTACTGCCTCGGTGGAGACTAGTTGGGACTTGGGCCAATTGTGTGTTAATGTTCTCTG
The DNA here is from genome assembly GCA_013146195.2 of Codonopsis lanceolata. Lineage (NCBI taxonomy): Eukaryota > Viridiplantae > Streptophyta > Magnoliopsida > Asterales > Campanulaceae > Codonopsis > Codonopsis lanceolata. The sequence continues at coordinate 71,344 of JABEVN020000118.1, read as the reverse complement.
TACTGTTAGCAAAAATGGAGGAAGTCGCAAAGTTGGGATCGGGAGTCGGGACGCACGTCACAATCACTTTGTTTGTCTAATTTGTTTCTTTAGAAATTATAATAGGCCTAGTTTTTTTTTATATATAATAAAGGTTAGGGTTTTTTGGGGGGATTTGGGGGCCCTAAAATTTGGGGTTTTTTAGGGGGTCTAAGACCATGACCTTATTGGGCTTGTGGAAGGGTCGTCCCTACTTTAAGATTGAGGGGACGATACACAACGGAGCAAAAAAAATAGCAGTACAAATTTACAAACTAATTATTTATATTTTATAACTAGGGTTTGTATTTTGTAAGTAACAATATATATATATATATATATATATATATATATATATATATATATATATATATATATATATATATATATATTCGGTTCTACGTAAATTCAGGACCAAGACCAAACAAACCAAATAATTTGTTCAATCCAATTTTCATTGGTCCGGTCTAATTCTTTGGTCCGGTCCGGTTTAAAAATATATATATGTCACCCTTACCTACAAGACAATGAAACTGCAAGATGGTTTGACAAGTTGACTCTAAATTGAAATTTGTTGAAAATAGAAATAGTGAAGCTGGATTAGGGATTAGTTAGGGATTAAGGAAACCGAAAGGAAAGGCAGGCTATAAACTCCCTAGTTTCTACTCTTCACACCCTATCTACTGTATTGAGATGTTATACCATGTGGTGTACATTATAGGAAATAGGGTATGGAGTAGGGGTGTACGTGGTTCGGTTTAAGCCAAAACCGTGAACCGAACCACACATCACCAGTTTCAAAAATCTCAAACCAAACCGAACCGACCAATTCTTGGAACTGAATTGAACCAAACCACTCGGTTTGGTTTGGTTCGATTTTGAGGTTTGATAGAAAATCAAATTAATCATTTTAGAAAACATTAAAAATTAGATAGATAAAATTTTAATCGGTAATTTAACATCAATTTTTAGGCCAAATTACCCAAATGGTCCCTGTACTTTGCAGCTTGTTGCCATTTCAGTATTCTGCAAAAAAAACCAAATGGTCCCTGTACTGAAAATAATGACTTAACTGATCCTACCGTTGAAGTCCGTGAGTTTTCCACCGTTAAGTCAAATCACGTGCAAAACACATGCTTATGGATAGGGGTAAGATTGTCATTTCATTATATAAAGTACATGGACCAAACTGGAGGCGGGAAAGATTTAGCACCAAATGGTCTTCCTAGTACAATAAAGGGTACAATAAATAGCCATGGAGGATTTCAAACTTGGCTATAACGTAAAAATGGAGGTGTACTATCATTGTCGAAATAAGTCAAGGATCTTAACATCTTGGACTTATTTGAACCCAGGTCGAAGGTTCTGGAGTTATGCGAATTGTTCTGTAAGTATCCCATTTCTTGATAATTGCTCATCTCTCTTTATTTTCTACCCTTGGTTGTAATTATTCTGTCATTGTTGACCAACATCCATGTGGGTCTTTCTTTGGTTTGATCCACCCATGTGTCACAGATTTGTCCAGATTATACCTGGGTTACTTGAAAGGATAAGACAATTTGAAGTCGAGAGAGGTCCTGGCGGCAAAGAGAGAAATCAGGGAATCAATTGGAAGCTGTTATGGCTTTTACTTCTCATAGCTCGGGTGATGGTTGTGTGGGTGGTTATTTTTAGGGAAGTTGAAGAAGAAATATGCAATGGCCATGGAAGAATTTACCTAACAATTAGTGGTCCATAGGCTCTGGTTTAGATATGATGTAGTGTCCTCTGTTTTTATGTTGTTGATGTTGTAAATTATGTAACAATATTTTTGAAGTTGCTAATGTTGAACCTAGAAATTGAAAAGCTACATGGTTGATCATTGCTTTGTTTTTGTTGTTGTTTATGTATGGCTTTGTTTGGCTATTTTTTGAATTGTATAACAATTGAAAAGCAAGAAAGCTTGGCTCTACTGCAATGTCATAAACAATTGCCAGAATTTAATTGCCAATTCATATCTACTCATGGCTCAAACAAGAGTCAATTCATATATACTCATCAACAAGTCATTGTTGCAAGTAATTGATACAACATAATTGCTACCAACTGATTACTCAAGCCAAAAAAAGTAATTTGATCTGCAACTGATTACTCTATTGCAATGTCATAAACAATTGATTGTTGCAACTAATTTGATCTTCATAAAAGCAATATCATTAAATTGAACTAATTGCTGCAGGTTTTATCATAAAAACAAAAACCAACTAATTGTTGCAGCATGAAACCAACAAGAACATGTACCATACCATACAACAAATGTACCATAAAACCAATGTCATTACATTTACAAAAAACCACAACATTGTTGCATGCAATATGATCTTTAGCAAGTTATAGCTACACATATTGCTGCATATAGTTCAGTCAGTTCCTAGTCACCCTCTTCTTCTTAGCATTGCCAGTAGCATGTTGAATTGAAGCATCCCTTGGATTCTCTTGTGTCACTTGTGATGACTGGTTAGTGTCAACATTAAAGTTACTTGAATCCTACAATCAACCACTACAATAAAAGTCATGTCAATTAAATGTTAATACATATACATTATATAACCAATTTCATCAAATGAAATATATAAATGCTTACTATTTTGTTTTTCTTCCTCTTGTTTAGTGGTAGACAGCCTTGCCATTTACAATTCCTTGAATTGTGACCATGCACCATATCTTCTGCAAGTTATGACTTTCCCTTTTCTCCCTAGCTTTGTGGGATGGCATTTCCTAGTTTCTTCTTGTTGGCTTCATCCACAACCTTTCTTCTGGCCTTCTCTGGTTTCCCAGGTTGTTTATGAATTTTAGGAGGGATAATCTTAAAAACATTGGATACATGATCCCACATATCTGGTCCATTTATAGGGTGGATAGTGTGCTCATATATTCTTGCTTAGCAATCTAACTTGTAACACTCATGCACCCATAATTCTGGTATCCCATTTCCATCTCCATTCTTACCATCATACCTGATAGCAGATACACCATGTTTACATGGAATCCTAGTTAATTGCCACTTCCTACAAGTGCATGATCTATCATTTAAATCCACAACACACCGTTCACCCCACTGACTTGATATTTAGTTCCTCCATTCCAATTACAAATATAATCCATTTCTTCCTCTTTTCTTTTATTGATGCTTTTCTGAATACTGCTCAAAACCAATTGATTGAAACACTTATTCAGCTCCTCCCTTTTCTTTTTAATTATTGTCATCAAATAACTCCTAATTATATTTTAACATTGAGATAATAGGCTTGTCTCTGCTATTGATGATGCGTGAATTAAAGCTTTATGCAATGTTGTTCATCAAGACATTAGTCTTCACTACTTCTGTAAAATGTGACTTTGACCAATGAATAGGAAGAGTTCTGGAAGGCCACTCAAATGCTTTTGGACAAATTGCCTTGAAATCCTCCATTGCAGCATTGAACTCAAGAATAGTGCTTGAAAATGCAGCTCTGTATAGCTTGTTTTTCAGTTCTTTTCCCTTGAATTGTTTCTTGTAATTGTTATACATATGTAGCAATCAAAATACGTGTTCCACATTTGGCAATAGTTGAGTCAAAACCAAATCCAGTCCTTATAATGACATTTAATAGTTAGTCCAAACAACAGAGTCTACATTCTACAAATCCATCTAATTACAAAGTATAAAGTGTAAAACAAAGTGTAAAAAAAGTTATGATACCTTTTGTTGATCAAATAAGAACACCCATTTATTTCTATTATCAATCCCAAGATCCTCTATCAAAAGCTCAAGGAACCACTGCCAATTTTCTCTATTTTCAACCTCCACCACACCATATGCAACAGGGTACATGGCATTGTTGGCATCCATGGCAATTGCTGTAAGAATCTGCCTTGTTTGTTGTCCTTTAAGAAAACACCCATCTAAATACAAGACTTTCCTACATCCAGCTGCAAACCATGTCTTCAAAGATCCTAAACAACAATAGATTCTCTTAAACTTTTTCTCATTTAGTGCATTCACATCAACCTCATCCTTCAGTTCAATTTTCAGAGTATAATTAGGATTTGTTCTCCTAATCTCTTGATAGTAATTCCATAATAGACCATATTGAATTGCTCGATTCCCATGGTTGAGCTCCTCTACCATCCTTTTTGCCTTGTAAGCTTGAACCCTGGTGATATCTATATGGGTGTGTTCTCTCACAGTGAGCATTATACCTTGCAGATTCTAGTTTGGCTCTATTCTAAACCTTTCAATATACCTCTGAGCATTGAGATGTCAATGCCTTGTTGGTATAGCTAGGACTACATATGTGCACATCTACAAATGTTTTCACTTCCCAAGTAGGCTCAAGTTGCATTGGAGAAAACAATATAACCCAAGGACAAGTTTTACTCCCCCTACACCTAGCTCTGACCCTTCTTTTGTCATTTTTCACCAAATAAATATCCCCCCTATTTTTAATAGAATACTCTTTCAAAGCCTGCTTTACCTCTTCAGCACTTGCAAATCTCTTGTGTAGCCTATAAGTTGGATTTGTCATCTAAGTCATAGCATTAAAGTCTAACCCTTTCCTTCTAGGTCTGGCCTTATCATCAGAACTTGCTATGCTCCATAGGTCATCTAAAGAAGCATAGTCTGACACCACATTATCATTTCTTTCTTCATCAATGACTATTTTTTCCTTTCCCTTACTACTGATAACATTATTAAACTCAACATCTCCATTAACATTAACTTGAAATTATAAATCATCCCTATCATCCTCATCATCTCCATACCAATTATAATCAAGGTATCCAAACTGGTCATACTCAGAATCTGAATCTTTCTCATTCTAAAACTCATCACTATGCTCTTTCTCACTCTCAAACTCATCACTCTACTCTTTCTCATTCTCAAAATCATCATTCTGGAACTCATTTTCAAACTCATTATGGAACTCATCTTCAAACTCAATATGAAATTCTAAGCCATAATGGAACTCATTTTCTTTCTCATTCTTAGCTTCCTTATTTTCTTGCTCACTTTGATCCTTCTCATTCTCCCTTTCCATGACACCAACAAATCTAGCTTCATTATTTTATTTCTCACTTTGACCCCTCTCATTTGTCCTTGTCAACAACAAACTCAGCTTCAAATTCTTTAACAATATCAATAATTTCTTCCACATTGTATGATTGTAGCAATTCACTCAATGTTTGTTTCTGCTGTGTGACACTATCCACTTGCTACAATCATTACCTACTTCATTAGCATTGGTCTCATCCAACTCTTCAAGAACTACTGATCTCTTTGATAATTGTTCCTTAACAGAGTATACCATAACAGAGTAATGGTGGTCACAATTAGTAATACCATGTTCCAAATAAACATCAATCAACTTATGCTTCCTACCTAATTTACAAACAATCAGCATGTCATCATCACTTTCTAATACTCTCAACCCATTGTCAAGGTCTTGTGTTGGCATCAAAAAATGATAAAACATTATACCATCATAATGAAGCCCTCTAATAATTTTGTTAATCTCTTGTATAAACATTGAATCACAATCACAAAAGTCAAAATAATCAATTATCTCTCCAATGTACTCCCTATATGGACAATAATCAAATTCTCCCCATGATGTAACCGTATGCTAAACCACTCTGAATCAAGATCTGTAATAAATACAAAAAAAATCTATCTTAATGCAAACATATGAGACTATATGATGCGGGAGCAAAGGGGTCTTGTTCGAAGTTGGGAATAGTTGAACAACAAAATATGTATGACTTAGCATCGATCAAAGGGACCACTAATTCTAAGGCTTTTAAGGAGGGAAATGATGTTATACGTGAGTTAAAAAGGATTGGGTGTACCAATTACATGGAAAGGAGAAAACAATGGATGGTAAAATGGGGCTTCATGATCAAGGTAGCAGCCATGTTCTTGGGCAACCTAAGCTCAAGGTTTTGGAAGATTGCATGGGCATTCACACACAAGGATAGGCTTGCAAGTAGGAAGGCTCTAGACGAGTTTGGGCTGCATGGAAAGAACCATATGGGGGACACGACTAGAGGATGCTTGGGGTTGAACCAAGTGGGCTGGTGGAAGAAAGGAACGGGTGGGCTGGTCCGTGCATGACTTGGCGTGTAAGTTGGTGGCAGTATGGGCACATGGAAGAGTGGCCACCCTCCTTGAAGACAATCCCAAATAGACTAGGTTTTATTTTAAAAATCTGCTACATAGATTTAGTTATTTTACTTCCTAAATAATTTAGTTTCCTTTTTATTTTTTTAGTGGTTAAGAAGTCTTTTATTTGGTAACTAGTTTAGGATTTCTTTTCCTCCAAGTTTAGGAGTTCTTTTCTTATTAGAGTTGTGATATTTTGTAAGCCTTTATAAGGCACTTTAATTTCATTAATAAAGCAAATTGGATTTTAAAGAAAAGAAAAGATTCTTTCAAAACAAGGTTGTTCTTTTCAAATCGATTTATTCTTCTTAAGGTGAGTGAAGCCAAGAGGGAATTGATCGTCGAGATTCTTTACGTTAGGTGAGTGAAACCTAGCCGGTGAGCCCGTTTCTATCTTTTTTATTTTCTTTAGTTTCGTGGCAGCTTGTGTTCTAAAGTAACGTGGAGGCTGTTTTGCTAATCCTTGGTAGATACGGCATAGGAGAAGTAATTCATGTGTGGGGGTTTTTAAATCGTGTTTTGGGCAGTTCATAGATTGTTTTAAATCGCTGAATGTATATAAAGTACTATATCGACTATCAGACGGATGACAGTCAGACATCAGCTATTTTTTCCGGGATTTTCTCAAAGGAGTCTTCATCCATCTTATCTTTGGAAAGAAGTATGACAGATGATATTAAGAAAGTCCTACCTTATTGGTGGAATAGCCTATTATCGCATGGCAGAGCAGATCGCTGGCTTCATGCCCTGTGGATTCCAGGCTCTCTTCAATCTAAGCTCTTTGGTAAAGAATATAGTTTCGATCCCTTTTTCCTTGAATAAAAGACTCTGCTATTGGTTCCCAAAGAACTCCTGTGGCCGACACCAAACTTCGTAAGAACAGTACAATATAGGAGAAGAAAATGCGGCAGGTACCTATTTGAATTGAGACGAATGAGGACAATCTAACTAAGAACGAAAAGTGGATCTTTGCCGAGTTCATGAATCAGATATATAAGCATTTATCCCTCTGTATTCTTGGGAAAAGAAAGTTGTCTACACAGTTCACGACAAGATCTTAACTGCTCCTGATTACATTAAGAAGGAGATATTCTTGGACTATCTACGGGTAATAGAGGGGATGCCAGATACTTTATTTCTCAACAATTTATTTCTTATAAAAAATCTATTTGACACTAACCTTTTAGACGACTCCGCCACGTGTACGAAAACACTTTCAAATGACTATCTTGAGTAGGAGTTCGCAAGAATAAGCCCAGATCAATTTCCTAGACCTTATTATGGGAAAAGGGAAAAGAAATATTTGATAATACAGCATTATAATGCCTATAAAAGACTGCTTTTGAAGGCTCTATGACTATCAGTAGTAGGAAAAAGAAGAAGGTAAACCGAGGAAGGCCGTTCATGATCTAAATATAAGTGGAATTCTTGTTTACGCTCTTAAAAAAAAAAAGAAATGAGACCTAGATCAATTCCGTCACTTTCTCTGAGATGAATGACTTAGGATGAGATGGCATCTGACGCACTTGAAGAATGACTTCTTCCAGTAATGAAATATTGGGACAAAGGGCAGAAGGAAAGGTAGCTCGTCAGTCTCCTCTCCGTCTTCTCGAAAGCTTACTGGGTTTTAGTCAATCAATAGGAATTCTTTATAGAACGAAGGAAGGAAGCCTTTCATTATGGGCTAGGAAAGAGAGAAAGGGAAGGAAAATAAGGGCCCAAATCCGTCACATAATAGGGCCTTTAGCAATTCTGTTCGATGTCGATAGAAAATAAGATCTCTTATGATATTAGCTGACCAATTATGCCTTTCTCTAATGATGTAATGAAAAAGGCCTTTGCACAATGCACCAATAATTCATGAGAACCCGAACTCTGAGATTCAGAGCTTTCCCGAGATCGACTTCATTGGATGGACGTCTTACATACCTTCCTGCCTTATCGTCTAGCCCCTTTTTTTCCAGGAAAAACATTTATACCTTCCTAGAAATGAGGCTTCTCCTTAGCGCGAGCTTTCATTCAATGGAATTCTCTATCTTTTTCCTACTCAAGTGAATGGACGTTCAGTCCAGGAGGTTAGGCTCTAGACTCGCTATCTCATTATAAAAGATGCGAAATAGCTTTTTAGCTTCTATAAGACCAGTGTAAAAACGTAGCCACTATAACAGCATATGGTAAGTCCCTGTCTCTGTTGGATTGCCCAAGGACGTCAGAAAGGAATTAACATATGGAACACGTGCTCCTGAAGTTTGGAGTGGATACCCTACTTTCTCTACCCCAGCTACCTCTGAATAAACCTCTCTTTGATGAGTAAGGTGACCCTCTCTTCTTGCAAAAAGTAGTGAATTAGCTCCGATTTCCAACACAGGAACTACTAGGCTTTCAATATCCGGACGAAAAGATGCTTGCCTCTCGGCTTTCTTCCATTCCGCCCATCATTATTTCTGCTAATCAGAGTGCCTTTACTAAAGGGCGTCTTATCTAAGATAACCTCTTGCTTGCCTATGAATTGACTCATCAGCTCAAGAAGAAGGTTAATGGTTCCAACGTGATTCTCAAATTAGATATGGCCAAAGCGTTCGATAGGATCTCTTGGCCCTATTTGATTTCGGTGCTTCGAAAGTTCGGATTTGGAGAGACCTTTATAGATATGGTATGGCGGGTTATTTCTAACAATTTTTTCTCGGTCATGGTGAATGGCATGTCTGTGGGATTTTTCCACTCCACCCGGGGTCTTCGCCAAGGTGACCCGCTCTCTCCTAGCCTATTTATTATTGCGGCTGAAGTTCTAAGTCGGGGGCTTAATCAACTTCAACAAGAGCACCAGCATTATGCATATTCTTCTTGAAGTGGCTACCCTATTATCTCCCATTTAGCTTTTGCTGATGATATTGTCATCTTCTGCAATGGTAGAAAGAATTCTTTGTCTCGGCATCGCAAGCTTCTTGAGTCTTATGAGCAGTGTTCGGGCCAATCCATTAATCCGGGTAAAAGTTGTTTCATGGTTTCGGAAAAAATGGAGGAGTCTCGGGTTGCTTCTATTAAACGTCATGTGGGCTTCAATCGTAGACCATTGCTGGTTACTTACTTAGGCTGCCCTCTATTTGAAGGTCGGAAAAAGAAAAGCATCTTTGACCCCCTAATTAGTAAATTGCAGTCCAAAATTAATTCTTGGACGGGAGCCTTCCTTTCGCAAGCTGGTAAAGTGACCCTAAGCAATTCCGTTCTCCAATCGGTGGTTATGTATCAAATTGCGGTGTTGGATCCGCCTAAAGCTGTTATTAAGCACATTCATAAAATTTTTGCCAATTTTTTTTGGGGCTCCATTGATTGCAAGAAGAAAATGCATTGGATTGCTTGGGAGAAATGTTGTTGGCCCACTTCTGAAGGGGGGTTGGTATACGTGCCGTCCAAGACATCATAAATGCCTACTCGATGCAAATTTGGTAGAGATTCCGATCGTCGGACAGTCTTTGGAGTCAAGTTTTGAAGGCTAAATATTGCTCTTCATCGCACCCTCTTCTCTCCTCGAATAAAGGCTCTTACACTTGGCGGCGTATTTGCTCTATCCGGGAAGAGGCTGACAAACACATTAAGTGGATTATTGGGCATGGGAACTGTTTGACATGGTTCGATAATTGGCTGCCAGATGTTTTTCTGCAACGTCCTTCTTCTAGTAACATTCACAAAGTTAAAGATGTTTTTAATTCCCCTTCAAATTTATCGGTGGATGCTATGGATGAGCTCGGATATGAAGCTGTCAATTATATTGAGAAGCATGGTATTATTCTGTCTGATCAGCCTGATGTAGCGGTTTGGAGCCCTTCGAGCAGAGGTAATTTCTCTTTCTCTTCGGCTTGGAACCTTTCTCGAAAACAATGGCCGGTCATTTTTTTAGCCGATTTTATTTGGCATAAACATCTGCCTAAGTGTATCAGCTTCTTTATGTGGCGGCTTCTTCAGCAAAGGCTTCTTCTTGACGAGAGTATTATCCGTAGAGGCGTCCATCTTGCCTCCCGATGTGCCTGTTGCGTTAAGGGTCATTACGAATCCTACTCCCATGTGTTCCTCAATATCCCAATTGCTTGCTATATATGGTCAGAATTTAACAGAGCCTGAGGCATCATCTTCAATGTTAATTCTGTCAATCAGGCCTGCTTTGCGTGGTGGTTGGCTAAACCCAGTTCTCTTTTGTTTACTATCACCCCTTCCATCATTCTATGGGAGCTTTGGAAAAACAGAAATTCATGCCTCCATGACAACTCTCGTAGTCCCCCGTGGATCTTAGTTGATAGAATCAAGCTTCTGATATCTTCTACCATTAGAGGTGCGGGTTTCAGTCTCCATTCGGGGTTCTTAGGACCACATTTTTGCTGCCCGTTTAGGTCGAATTTCAACGAAAATCATTCGCTTGATTGGCTGGAATAAGCCTCCTTCGGGTATCGTTAAACTTAATTGTGATGGGGTTAGTAGAGGAAATCCTGGCCCTAGCTCGGGGGGAGGTATTATCCGTGATAACTTGGGTAATCTGCTCTTCGCTTTTGCTGATTTTTATGGACAATGCAACAGTTTTCAGACAGAATGCAAGGCTTTATTGCAGGGTTTAAATTGGCTGAAAGTTAAAGGTTGGTCTCAGGTTATAGTGGAGATTGATTCTAAAGGTATTATAGACTGCATTCAAGGTGGGAGTCGATGTCCATATGTCGGTTAATTCTCTTCCGGCTTCTATTCGTGGTCTCATTGCTTTAGATAAGATTGGAACTCCTTATGTGCGTACCACTTAGATTTCTTTGTAATTTATATTCCGAGGTTCGGCTCCTTTGTCCTCCCAGTTATAAGGGCAAGGTTGGTTGTCTCCCTCAAGTTTGTATTTCCCTTTTCAATTAATATAATCTGCAGGGTGCTGTCCAAGTTTCCTTCAAAAAAAAAAAAGCTCTGATTTCCTTTCCAATTCAATCTCTCAGTAAAGGGCTAATATATATATATATATATATATATATATATATATATATATATATAAACTATAACTAAAACAGAAGCCGCAGCTACCACTAGGGGTGACAAAATGAGTGTTATGGATACTAACCCATGATTATCCATAACACTCATTTTGCCACCCCTAGCTGCCACGTGACAGCTTCCTGTGAAATGAGATTTTTTAAAAATAATTTCATCCTTCCACATGTCACCCTCTTATAAAAAGTTACTGATAAAAATGTTTATTCATTTGATTTTATACGGTTAGTTTAAGATAAATCCTACTGTTAGTTTAAGATAAGATTTTATCACATTTGATTTCAAAGTTTTACAGATAAAAATATTTTTTGATTTAATATAAAATATATTATTATATAAACATTATCTCAAACTTAAAGATTCTATCAAACCTAATATCATGCTATCTCTTAATATTTGCTACATATATATTCGAATTATGTATTTTATGATTTAGAAAATAGTAAAACAAAATATGTTAAATCTATCTATTAACTATTACTAAAACAAAAACCATAATAAGTTAATAGATAAAAGTTTTATAGATTAAAAGTTACTGATAATTTTTTTAAAACTAATCTTAAAATTACAGATAAATAAAACTAGGTAGATTTTTAAATCAGTTATAAAAAATATATTCAATTTCCTACTGTTTTAAGTTTTATTTATTTTAAATTTAAGATATAAAGTATTCAGTTGTTAACTATTTTTAAATTACTAACTATTCTTATAAATTTAATAAACTATTAATTTCATTATTTTATTTTATCTTGAAGTAAATTGAGTTGATTCAGTTGTACTTGGTTAAGTAAATTTGAAATTCATATTACCTGCCCATCGTTGTAACAATTTTATAAGATAATAGATTCATTTAATTAAACTCTTTCTTTTATATTGTATTAAGTATTCACATATTAATTTCAATATTTATCCTATTTTAATTTTGTTCAAAAGAATCTAATTTTTATGAGTTTGAGATTTTTTTATTTTTATAAGCAACTTTTGAAAAAAAATCTTAAAACCGTGCATCGCACTGGTATAACCTAGTTGTTAAAATAAAAAAACAATCAACAAATCCGAAGCCACCAGTACAAAACAACAACCAACACTTTGATTCTAACCTAACATTACAGTACATAAATGTAGTAAAATAATAAAAAATATATATAAAATAGAACATAATATCGTCCACATCCCATACCAATCCTCATTTCTTTTGTATCTACGCCATTGTTGAACTTCAACTTCACCACAATTAAAAACACACACGCACGAACAAACCCTAACTTTTCTTTCAAATGCGCTTGGAAACTACTGATGTATCTTCGAAGCAATTAGGTAGTTTTTGATTAAAATTGTATTAATTACCCAAATGGTCCCTCAACATTAATAAGGTGCCCTTCCTATTTTACCTAAAGAAAATAGCATGTGACATACACGTGTGGTGAGTAAACGACAGATCATTAACGTATATGGACAGAAGGACCAAATGAGTCAAAGGTTTTAGTACAGGGACGATGTTGAAGCAGTAAGGATGAAACTAGTTAACGTGGCAAAGTACAGGGACCATTTGGGTTATTTGCCCGACGTAATAAACAAAAAATCAAGGGTCGCGCTATTTAGATCCCCGGTTCCTCCAAGTTGACCCCCCACCTCATTTTAAAATACTTGATACCTATATGTGTACCGCCCCTGTTTTCCTATTTTACCCTTCTAAGTTTTTAACACATTAACCCCCCTCAAAACCCAACCCCCCTCCCTCAAAACCCATAACATGTAGTGAAACCCCTCCCCATCCAATGCCCACGCCCATTCCTTCCTCAAGCCACAACTCACATAGTTTTCCTTCATAGCCCATTCCTTCCTCAAGTCTTCATCTCTTCCTTCAGTTCTTCATCTCCCGAACATTATCAAAAATGGAAAGAGGTATGTATATTTTGAATTTATTTTAGTTTCATTTATTGTGTTTATACAATGTATTAGTTTGTTGGGTTTAGATATGAGTAGAATCACGTTTTGTGTTTATATTGGTATTAAAATTTTGATTTTTGTAAGGAAAAATTCGGCTCTGAACTTCGGAATTAGGGCTTAATGTTCGGCATCACCCCTCCGAACATCTTAAAAATGTTTAGAACTGAACTTTGGAACATTTTGATTATGTTCGGTGAACACCTACCGAACATTTTGAAAAAGTTCGAACACAGAGGGCCGAACATGTTGGATTAAAATTTTTGTCCAATTGTTTTCAAACAAAGGTAACATGTAAATCTGTTCGGAGACCACCTACCGAACATTTTCAAAGTGTTTGGAAAGAGGTAGCCGAACATTTTGAAAAAGTTTCAATATGTAGTGCCGAACAGTTTGGAGTCTATTTTTTTTTCAAAGTGGATGAGCATGTTAATCTGTTCGGAGACCCCTTACCGAACATTTGAAAAATGTTCGAACTGGTTTGACCGAACATTTTGAAATAGTTCGGTAGGACTATGCCAAACAGTTTGGCTTAAAAATTGTGTCTATTTTTTTTTTCAAATTTGATGAGCATGTTAGTTTGTTCGGAGACCACTTGCCGAACATTTTTAAATTGTTCGGAGTGTTCTAGCCAAACATTTTGAAAATGTTCGTTAGGAGAGTACCGAACAGTTTGGATTAAAAATGTTGTCCATTTTATTTGAAAGTTGATGAGCATGTTAATCTGTTCGGAGACCCCTTACCGAACATTTTTAAAATGGTCAGTCGGTGGTAGCCGAACATTTTGAAAAAGTTCGGTAGCAGGGTGCCGAACAGTTTGGATTTTAAATTTTGCCTATTTTTTTAAAAAAGTTGATGAACTAACATGTTAATTTATGAATGCCATGTACAGAGACATACCAAAGGAAGAAGAATAGACCCACCACCTCGATTCGAAAAGCAAAGGCTAAGGCACAGGCCCAAGCCGAGGCACTAGCACAGGCCCAGACTGCTAATGCTGAGGCACATGCATATGCACAGGCACAGGCCCAGGCCCAAGCACATGGACATGCTGAGGAAGAAGAACCAGAACCAATGGAAGAACAGGGAGAGCCCCTGATTACTTTTCCATGTCCTAGGGGTCCATCAGAAGGCAATGTACTTTGTTTCTACCCGAAACACATAGCTGTACATATATATCAAGGGCTAGAGCGACCGGTGCTGAAAGTGAACAACCACAAACAAAAACTTTTAGCATGGAAAGTAAACACAAAAATTGTTCCCCAATTATGGAGGGACACTCTTATTGCGACCAAACTAATGCAGTTAAGGCATGTTTCATATTTGGAGAGTGATAAGGTATTGGTTAGTGTCTTTGTGGAGCGGTGGCAAGCAAAGACAAATACTTTCCACATGCCATTTGGTGAGATGACTATAACACTTGATGATGTGTTCTGCATTACTGTTCTTCCAATTACTGGGAAGTCGGTCTTTTTGGAAGGTTCAGTTTCCGCGCAAAGTTCGGTTGATTGCGTTTGTCGGTATTTAGGAGTGTCTAAAGATGAGGCAAGAGAGGGAATGCGTGGTGCTAGAGGGTCGTCTGTGAGGCTAGAATGACTATGTACCCATTTTGCTTCGGATGCATTGTCTGAGGATCCAGAAACGGTTGATTTCTCTCTTCGCGCTTATTTGTTATACATGTTGGGTTGTACAATTTTTGCTGATAAGAGCGGAAGTAGGGTTAGCACGACATACTTGGAGTTCCTCAACGATTTGGATGTTGTGCAAACTTACTCATGGGGAGCGGCAGCCCTAACCTTTCTATATAAACATCTAGGGAGTGCAACAGAGGTGAATACGAGACAGATGGCCAGATATTCCACATTATTGGAGGTAATTACTTGTATCTACAATTAAAATTTGTATACTTGTATTTATATTTTAATTTATATACTTGTATTTATATTTTAATTTGTATACTTGTATTTATAGTTAAATGGTGTGTATTTTGTTCAAATAGGCATGGATATTTGAGCGATTCCGAATGTGTACAACAGCTATTCCTAACGTGCACTATTACGAAGGTCAGGAACTTGCAAGTAGGTGGGAGCACAAGAGTGTTATCGGTGTGCCCGCTGACTGGTTGGTAGGTCTGCGGGAACAACTTGACGCCCTTCGTACGGATGATGTGAGTCTTAATGTCTTTATATGTGTTGATTATGTGTAGAAAATAACCATATTTTATATATTATTAATAAATTATTTTTCAATTATTGTAGGTTATTTGGATGCCATATACCGAGCAGGGTACACAACATTTCCCGTTTCATCGGATAGCCTTATACCATGGATGCGTAGGATCAACTGATCATGTTGAGCCATATCACCCTGATCGCTTTCTCAGATAGTTTGGATACGTGTAGACGATTCCGGGGATGATTATTGCCCCCGATATCGAGAAGAGAGGTCTGTTGGCAAATAAGAAGGTCTTGGCAATGCTCATCTGATACTTAGATATTTGGGAAAGACAAATCTTATCTGAGCAACAGCTTGGTATAGTTGCCGAGCGACCATAGCAGTGTGCACCTGGCTATATGGATTGGTACAACCGTATATCTCATCTAATCGTATGTAACCCTGAGCATTGGAACCGATGGCGGTGCGCTATAGTGCGGGAGACCGAGATATATCGTACGAAGAGTTGGGAATAGCGATCCAGAGTGCATACGGAACATTGGGAGGGCAACAACATGGGGGACCGGGACCATCTACAAGTGGCCAAGCAGAGGGAGAGCGATATAGGCGCCGTCGTAGAAGAAACACTTGATTGCGTTGATGCAATGACATTTTATACAATTTTCATACGTAATTTAACTTGTCCGATAACTGGTACCTTTTATATCTTAAGTTACTATTATCAATAACCATAATTACAAAACTTGCTAGTTTAAATTAATATTCTTAGTACTTCACCAAACACGACTGTATCCTACACTATGTAAGTACAAATCATGTTGAGTTAGAAACAAGTCTTTCCACCCTGATGCATACTGGTCGTGAAACGAATCCCTATGTGTAGACACCGGTGGTAATGGGTAACCCTCGCACAATAAAACTTGCAAATAAGCTATATATATCAACAAATTATATAATATAATTGTAAAAACACTTACGTAACTTGGGTTGTGTGTACCTCAATAAAATGATCTTCATTTATTAATTCGATACAAATAACTTTAGGGGAAGTCTTGGCTGCAGTCCTCAACGGGAGATAAGTTATGGACATTCATGTATCGAGACATACCAGAGCTATATCATACGTTGATGCAACCAAGTGACCCATTTCCGACAGATAAAACCAATGTTTTCACAGTGCATTGTCCTTGTAGTAATCCAACGTTTGCAAGACCTTATCAACACAATCACTTGCCAGGAAAACACGTTTGTATAACTCTAAGTTAGCTGTCAACTCATGATGGAGGTCTCATCGAACTGCAGGCCATCTATCTTGAGTTAAACCAAGTGCGGCGGCAACCGCGCGATAACCGAAATGTCCATCTGCTTTAACATCCTTTGTCTCCGCAATAAAATTGGCAAACTGTGATGGGAGTAGGTCAACGAAACGAATCGCAGAGTTGAGTTTCAATCGTTATCGCATAACCTATTGAACAAAGACGAATTAAGCATGAATTTATCATTTTTTTTAAATTGTAAAGATCTAGTAAAGAACAAAAACACATTAATTGAAATTACCGGTATCTTTCGCCCAGTAGTCGATGGACCAACCTAGTACGTCACTTGTTCTCGTGGCGAGTAACTATCTTCCATCGACTTGATATACTCAAACCTACTTGGATCATGTTTTATTGATTTGTCAATTTTAGCCTTTTTTTTCTGAGGCCGACCACGAATAACTTCCAAAACCTGAGGCTCAATCAGTGATGTAATTGATGGCTTCACAAACTCTCTAGCTCTCTTCAACAGTGCTAACCTATCTGAGTCGGTTGAGGAATTGTTGTATATAGAATGAATTTCTTCAACCGTGTTTTTCCATACACAATCCATTTCACCACGAATTCAATCACCTTCGCCCTTAACCGGTAACATATCCAACTTTCTCCAAAAACTATCAACTTGGTTAAGGGGAATTGGCCTACCCAATTTGACAAGCTCAACGATCTCATGCGCAGGGCAAACCACACGTCTTTCTCGGTACATAACCACACAACAAAGAATCCACAACAGTATCTTTGCCAACCACAGATTCTACTTCATAAATTTTATTCAACACTTGTATAGATACCATGCCTCGCAGATCCAAGTATATAGTTGATTTGAATTTGTGCATGACTACGTTTCTGCTCTTCTCAAATGAGCGTTTGATTGCGATGTGATAAGTCTTAATAAGAGTGCGAATTTGTCGCCAACAAGTCTTAAAATTACCTTGGCTCGATCCAAGTTGTCTTTTCAATGACGCATGTTGACTCTCCACCCTGAAAGTACAAACAATATTCAGTAATTTGAAGTACGCATGTAACAAATAAACGAAAACAATTAATACCTGCTTGTAGAGGTATTGTCATAATGCATGACGATATTTGTCCAACATGATACAAATCTTTCTTTGTAGGGCTCAATCCATTGATACATCACATATTTGATGGCACTTGGATAATCTTTGAACTCAGACTGCAGTCTTCCCAAATAGTCATTATATTTCAACTTAGTATCAGACTTTACCAACAAATTCCAAAACATATTAAACGAATCCCACTTTTCTTTAGTCGTTAAGATTTTCCTACAATTTGCCAAAACATTCTTATTAATGTGCCATTGACAAAGGAAATGTCTCGAGGTAGGAAACGTTATCTCAATTGCATTCATTAAAGCTATTTCCCTATCAGTAACGATCACATTAGGCACGCTCCATTGGTCCATCAATGATTTCAAGCATGTACACGCCCACTTATTGCTGTCTGCTTTCTCATTCTCTAAATAAGCAGCTACAATTAAAAAAGTTATATTTGTAGACGTCACACCAACAATCTCCAACAAAGGTAACTTGTACCTATTTGTCTTGTACGTGCAATCCATTAATATGACTTTCAGAAATGCACACAATAAATCAACACTTCCTGGGTGAGTGAAGAACAAATCCTTCACAGTGTTCGTCTTCTCACACCGCCGATGCTGATGGACATATCCATGCTTCTCTAACATAAACATAAGTTGCTGCATTTGTGATCAACCTTCACGCTCGATAACTCTATTATTCAAACGTGCATAGTAGACCGTCCTTATTGTAAATCTATTTTCTTGAAAATTTTCTTTCAAACGTGCCAAAATGTCCTTTGGTTTACTATCGGCGTGTGTCATATCAACCACATATTCCTCCTCAACTTTTGATAATCAACCGACATATGAATGACATTCTTTGTACGCTCCAAGTTCATGATTGTGGACACCGCACTTCACAACCAATGACCATTCTCCAACTGACACTTATCTGCCCCTCAAACTAAATGGACAACCAAGCTTCTTAGATCCAGTTTCTTTCTGATCTTTCTTTCCACTTTGATTTTCATCATTTGCTTGTGATTTCTTGCGTCCACTGTAATGACCAAGACATTCACAAGTCATTAATACCCGGGACTTTTTCTTACCCGCACCATTGTCTGACCTCCTAACTATTATTATCATTTCAAGTTCATTCCCCCTAGTACATATCCAATCAATCAACATTTGGCGAGATGAAAAGAGTACATGCGTCATGAATACATCGGTGTAATCTGCCACAATATCTTGAATATGAACTATCACATTATTTTCAATTTCAACAATCTCATTATTAGCAGGACCATCAACACTAGGATTTGTTGACAACATGTTTGAATCATGTTACCAAATACAATAACCCATAAAAACACAAGCTCTTTTTTTTTTTAAAAAAAACTGTTCGGTTAGGTCTGGTGGAACATTTACAAAATGTTCGACAGGCATGGGTTGAACAAATTCAAAATGTTCAGTTTGTGGCATCCGAACAGTTTGGAATTAGAAGAACATTTCAAAAATGTTCGGTTATATCCGACCGAACAATTCAAAAATGTTCGGTTGATACGGGCTGAACATTTACAAAATGTTCGGTTGGGCACATCCGAACAGTTTGGAACTAGAAGAACATTTCAAAAATGTTTGGCGAAAACCAACCGAACATTTCAAAATTGTTTGGTTGACACCAGCCGAACAATTCAAAAATGTTCGGTTGGTAGTAGCCAAACATTTCAAAAATGTTCTGATCTTCAGTATCAAACCGTTTACGACGAGGACCTATTTTTTAAGAAAAAAAAAGTTTTTTTACACAAATTTAAGCAAAACAACGTTTTAAATACTTACCACAAAAGTCATAATGGCTTGTTTTTCATACATGCTTGATATCTTCACACCCAATGTTGAAGCCCTAGTTTTTTTTGGAAATTAAAGGTTTTTGGAAGGTGATTTCTTCACAACAAAAGAAGAGGTAGATGAAGGAGAACAAAATATTGTGTTAGTAAAGATGTTTAGTTGATGAAGAAAAAGGGTTTGAAGAAGAATGTATTTAGAAGACTTAAGGATTGGTAGAGAAAAAGATGAAGAATGAGAATAAAGGGGATGAAAAAAATGAAGTTGGGAAGAAGGTGTATATTTGTTTTGGGGTGGGTGTTTACTTAGAGGTTGTTTGTTTTAGAAAAATAGGATGAGGGTCTACTTATAAGTTTAAAGGGTATAATTGTCTTTAGACTTGAGAGTATTTTTGTCATAAAGAAAAAAATTGGAATGGGGGTCAACTTGGAGGAATTAGGGGTCGGATTAGCGCGACCCAAAATCAAACTTCTCTTACAAACATCAAACATTAACAAAAAATAAAATATAAGTCAAGATATCATTTGAATCCATAAAATTTGGTAAAAGCAACATTATTTATTATATAAATGTCGAATATACATACATATCATATATAATAAATAATCAAATAAAATATGGTTCGATTTGGTTAGGTTTGAAAACATAAATCATGAACCGAACCAGTCCGTTTTTGAATTTTAAAAACCAAAATTGAACCATCTAGGAGCAAAACTAAATCAAACCGCATGGTTTGATCCGATGGTTCGATTAGCCCCTATGCGAAGAATGTAAATTATAGGCAATAGGGTGTGTAGAATGTAAATCTTAAGAAGACAAAACACACAATTGGGCCACCCAACTTTACCCCTTTTTGTAATTCGACCACCGAAAGTTTGAAATATATATTTTGGTCACCTAACTTTTATTCAATTGCAAGCGAGCCCATTTTTTGGATAACGTTATCCCAGGACGTTAAATTTAAGTAAAATTCCTTTTTTGCCCTTATAAATACTTAATTAGTGTGATTTGGAAACCCAAGTGGTCCAATTGAAAGCATAAACAAAATGGGGGAACAATTATAATAAAAAAGGTTATGCATATGGTTCATCTTCATTTTCCATGAACACGCACACACACATAATTATACACACAGTACCAAACTCCCCTTTCTCAAACCCCAACTTCTCTTTTATTTCTCAGTTCCTTTCTCTCCTTGTCTCTCTAAAACCCACTCTCTCACTTCACACACAGATCCAAACCCCACTGGTGAGAGAGAGAGAGAGAGAGAGAGAGAGAGAGAGAGAGAGAGAGAGAGAGAGAGAGAGAGTTCTTTTTCAACAAGTGATTACAGATCTGTTCATGCATGATCCACGACGCCATGTGCTACTCCCTCTTCGTCGGTGGCAAGCGCATTAGGCCCATTCTCTGCATCGCTGCCTACGAGCTCGGCGGCGACCCCAAATCCACCGCCATGCCCGTTGCTTGCGGTGTTGAAATGATCCACACCATGTCCTTGATCCACGACGACCTCCCGTGCATGGACAACGACGATCTCCGTCGAGGGAAACCGTGAAAGATCCATAGCCCCCAATTTCAAGCCCTCGATATGGGTTACTGGATTTGAGGAAGAAAATTGTTGCCATCAGTTTTGAATCCCCAAAACGAGATCTAAATCAAAGTTGGAGTCTGGAGAATCTGTTTTTCTTTTCTCGATTCCGACCTAGTGTGAAATGATCCACAACAGGTCATTTTTTAGATCCATTTTTCTTTTCTCGATTTCGAAATTGGAGAATCTGATTTGGGTTACTAGATTTGAGGAAGAAAATTGTTGCCACCGGTTTTGAATCCCCAAAACGAGATCTAAATCAAAGTTGGAGTCTGGAGAATCTGTTTTTCTTTTCTCGATTCTGACCTGGTGTGAAATGATCCACAACATATCGTTTTTTAGATCCATTTTTCTTTTCTCGATGCTTGTTAATCGCTATTGAAATTAGAGTCTGGTCGGACTTGAAGATGAACACAGATAGATGAACCCATATATGTACCCCCAAATTTCTATTAATTTTTTTGGGTCTTGATTTGTAAATCATGATTTTGATAGTGACATTGATTTTTGTTGGTTATTTTCTTCACTTATGGTTGGGTGCAACTGTATTTAATTGGATTCTGTGTTGTACATGCTTGCAACATGTTTAGATGTTGAAGGTGAAGATACTCATATGTACATTTTGACCCTTCCTCTTTATACCAAGGACATATGTAATTTCTTTTTTCTATTGGATCCCTTTGGGTTTTCAAAATCACACAAATTAAGTATTTACAAGGATAAAAAAAGAATTTTACTTAAATTTAATGTCTTGAGCTAACGTCATCCAAAAAATGGACTTGTTTGCAACTGAACAAAAGTTAAATAATTAAAATAGATATTTTAAGCTTTCGATGACCGAATTATAAAAATAGATAAAATTGGATGACCCATTTTTTATGTTTTGCCTCCAAAGAAAAAGGGTGCGAATAATAGAAAGTATAACCACGCCCAAGGCCAAAACCCTGCGGTTTGTTCATCTTGTTCAGTCCCCCCACTCTTCTTCTTGCTATTTCTCTCACACACACGGGGTCTCACCCTCGACACGCCTCCTTCTCTCTCTCTCACGGTCCTCACCAAGTCACTACTCAGTCATTCACCAATCACCAGTCACCAAGAAGGCAGGCACCCGCACCAGCAAGGCAGCAATCCGGCATCCTCTCTCGCAAAGTTGCCAGTGGCAACTAGCGGGTCAAGTCGCAGACTAGCTCGGAACTCAATTTTTCTTGATTTGTAACTTGTAAGTATACTCTTTCTATGTAAAAGCCCTAAAAATTTGATAAATGATGTCATTTATGTATATCAGTTGAAGTGTTATAGTGGGTGTCAACCTTTTAGAGAGGAAAACAAAATAGTTGGTCGTCAGGTATTCATTTTTTTTATAAGTAGGCGACATTTGAAGATTTTAAGAATGAATTTTTGCTTTCTGTTTCATTCAAAAATTGCACAAACCATAAAAAATTGCACAAACCAAACAGCACATTAACCAATTAATGAAATTCCTATAAAAGAACTTGCTTGAACATGTTGGGACACTGAATTAGTGATTGACGGGTTGGCCCTCCTAACCCACAATGTCACAACCCAAGGTGGGTTGGGCTCGGTTGACAATTTTCAGGCCTTCCATCTCAGTGGGCTGGCCCACCCTGCCAACCCGTCTCGACAGCTCTAGTTACCATCTTTCTCATGAAGTTAGATTTAGATCACAATTGCCTACAGTGAGATATCTGATTGATTTCTTCTTGCACTTACAAACTTTAGATATCAAGGAGCGTCAATCCCACGTCTAACATCTTAAAATTGGATCATGTGGACAAGATTAAGTAGCAGTAAGTAGACGAAGAAAACAATAGTCACTTTTTCTGATACGGGGAAAGGCTTTAGATTAAACCCAAAGGATTAATTAAGGGCTCTTACTACGAGAAAACCCTTTAAATTAAGGTTGGACACGTCAAACCTTATTAATACTAGAATCCACCGGGAACGAACAACTGAATCCACCTGGAAAAAAAAGGATTAAACCTTAACTTTATTCGAACTATTCGGAATTGACATCAAACCTGTATTTGTAAGGTTCATAGTGGTTGGAAAGGAAGTTATAACTTCCAAAAAAAAAACTGCCCTAACTTATAACTTAAAAAAAAAACTTCCCTAACTTATCTAGTAACCAACTAAGACTTCAAAATTCAAAAAATTACTACCCTATTAATTACCAATTCGAAATTTATAATAATAGTAAAAATAATCAAATGTAAGAATAAGCCGTTCCAATCTTGTCCCACATCAGACACCCGTTTTTGAAAAGAACTCGTCCTCGAGTTCTTACTAGAAACTTGATTATTTCCTTGTCAAATGAAGAGATATTTTGAGTAGCACTCTGTAACTTTGATTCTTCAAAATCCTTAAACAATTCCGTAATTGAAAAGGACTCAAAAACTTTAAAGAAAGTAGAACTGAACATCCCTCTTTGCATAGGACATGGGCACACCATATCAGTTGCAATACTGAACAAACGTGGGCATGCCTTATGAGCCACGAACATATGCATATCATCCTTATCATATAATTTTGCAATCAGGATATCTTCTGCATTGGATACAAAAACATGATGTTCATAACCCTCTTGCTCGATAAATAATTAAGCAACATCATCAATCATTTGACAAGTTCCTAAAAGCAGCCTCAAGAAAATTTATATTTTCTCTAGTAATCTTTGTGCCCCCATCTTTGCCATGTGTGATGCCTTGGTCAACTTGTGTGGCTTGCATCCCCACCTCCTTTTGTTGAAGACGCTTAGCCAAGATTAGAAGCCTTGCAGCCAGATCCTTGAGCACTAAAGAGAACAACATCATCGTCACTCACGATAGAATCATCGTCTCTATCTTTGTAAGCCATTACCGAGGAAAAGCCTCGCTATGATACCAATTGATACGGGGAAAGGTTTTAGATTAAACTCGAAGGATTAATCAAGGGCTCTTACTACGAGAAAACCCTTTAAATTAATGTTGAACACGTCAAACCTTATTAATCCTAGAATCCACCGGGAACGAACACGAGAAAAAAAGGATTAAACCTTAATTTTATTCAATTTTCTGAACTATTTGGAGTTGACATCAAACCTGTATTTGTAAGGTTCATAGCGATTCGAAAGGAAGTTATAACTTTCAAAAAAAAAACTGCCCTAACTTATAACTTCCAAAAAAAACTGCCCTAACTTATGTAATAACCAACTAGGACTTTAAATTCAAAAAATTACTACCCTATTAATTACAAATTCGAAATTTATAATAATAGTAAAAATAATCAAACGTAAGAATAAATTGCTCCAATCTTGTCCCACATCATTTTCTTTTTCTGTTAGCTCTTAATAAAGTGTTCACTTTCTGATATTTCTTTTTAGGAAGTTAATTTTACCATTTTACTCTTACTTTCCTCGTTATTTTAATGATGGGTACCACTTGAACACGAGTTTAAAAAAAGTACATAACATACTACTTATAGTAAAGTCTATGTGCCGAATCAAATACGACACTTTTTTAAGAACCGGAGAGAGTATATAGTTACTTTTGTGTTGTTTTATTTGATGCATTTGGAAGAGAAAGAAAAGAAAAGTAAAAGCATATTAGAACCTAGGGAAAGCAACTCCTCTACTATCAATGTCTAGAAGGATTCAAAGACTATCCTTCGGTTCTGATATCTTCTCTGGGTGAAGCTCTTGGTTTCCTCCTATGTTTGCAAGGTGGTCAGCGCACACATTTCCTTCTCTTAAAATATGTTGTAGGGTTACACCTTGATCAAGTCTGAGAGAGCTTTGATGGCTTTTGTGTTGTTGATTAAGTACCAATGTTCGCAAGGTGGTGTCAGGACACACATTTCCTTCTCATATCATATCGTTTATTGATCACATAACAGTCAATCATGTCTTTCATTATATAATATTCAAATCCAACCAAATATGTCCTTACCACTAATACAAATGAACACTTGCTCCCATTATAATGTTCATGTCACCGTATTGTTTAAATCAACCATTAAACGAACTTTTTTTATATTCCAACCATCAAACTACCAGCATTCTTCTTCATTGTCATTTCTAATACTCCCTCGTTCCCAAAAAGATTGTCCTGTTTGACCCGACACACATGTTAAGAAAGATATTTGATTTTATTATAAATATTAGGATAATGTGTATTTTTCAAGGATACTCTTACGAAAGTGAGATAATCATTTTAAGTGGAATTAATTAATCAAGGATAAAATGATAAAGGTAACTTCCAAACAAATAAATTAGAACCGTAATCACATTTAAACCCTACTTAACAAATATCTTAACAGATTTCAACTGAATGGGCAAGCGAGAGAGAAAAGATAAGCATGCCGCAGCCCATGAAGGCGATGATAATGGTGTTGAAAGACGGCCTAAAAACAGTAGTAGCCATAGCGGTGATGGGAAGGGGCCGCAGCCGCAGCAGTTGCTTCCGTCGATGATTAAGAACAAGGAGAAGAGGTCAGCCGTTCACCTCAAACTTAAGCTTCAGAAGAAACTCGACAAGCGTAAGAAAGCTAAGGCTCGCGAAGCTGCCGAGAACCGAGCCCTCGAGCTCGGCCAAGAGGTACTACTCTTAACATCACCAAAATTTCGTTTGAATTCTTTTACATACTTTGAATGACCATTGCTTGTTGTATTGGGAATATTGTTGTCATGTACAGCCTCCACCGAAGATGATCCCCCGTACTATTGAGAACACCAGGGAGGCTGATGAGACGGTTTGCATGCCCGATGATGAAGAGGTTTCCATCCCTGCACACTTGCACTATTCAAATTGACTTCCCTATTATAGTAATCGTCTAATCGATTCTATTTTTCTCTTTTCTCATGGTTAAATTTTGGAGTACTGTGGGACATTAGTGGGTCACTCTGTTTTTATTTTTTGCACCCTTCTCATGTTGTTTACGTACTTTTGCAGCTCTTTGCTGGTAATGACGCTGACGAATTTAGCTCAGTTTTAAGTCATGTATGCACTCCCAAGATACTCATCACCACTTGCCGTTTTCATTCTACAGTACGTCTCTGTTTCAATTGACTTGTTTTTTCATGGTCACCTAAGCACTTTTAATCTTTTTTGTGCTCGAGGATATTTGGGTGATGGTGCTCATTTTTATTCATTTGTGTTCTATAAATCAATTTCCTGCAGAGAGGACCTGCATTTATTGCTGATTTACTTTCTGTGATCCCCAATGCTCACTATTACAAGAGAGGAACCTATGACCTTAAAAAGGTGCTGGCTTTTTCCTTCTCCGATTTCGCTTTCTGTTTTTTTTTTTTTTTTGCTGAAACATCTGTCACCGTCTTTACCACTTCTCATTCAAGATAAAATCCTGATGTTTCTCAGATCGTGGAATATGCAAGGAACAAAGATTATACATCTTTAATAGTTGTCCACACTAACCGGAGGGAACCGGGTTACTGCTCTTCTTCCTTCCATTTAATTTAAGTTTGAATGTGTACTTTATTCTTCATTTCACTCTGGATATTACCCCTTACCGACTATGGTGGTTGTTTCTGTAGATGCTCTCCTGATAATTGGCTTGCCTGATGGACCTACTGCCCATTTTAAACTCTCTAAGCTTGTTTTGCACAAGGATATAAAGGTGTAATACCTTGATCACCTTCTTCATATATTACGTTTCAGTTCATGAAATATGTAATTTTTAACAAGTGAACTGTACAACCTTCTTGGCTTTCACGTTTTATTATCAGGAATAACGAACAAAATTTTTTTACTTCTTCCGTCCCAAAATTATTGTCATGCTTTCCTTTTTCGTCCGTCCCAAAATTATTGTCTTATTTGAAACTTTCCTTTTTAGAATAACACTTTTACCACTTTACCCTTACTTTGTCATCCTACTTTAATTGTGGACCACATATTAATAATTAAGTCAATTGTTTTTTCCTTAATCTGTGTGACAATAATTTTGGGACGGAGGTAGTATAATTTTTTTTCACTTGGTGGGGGGGGAGGAGAGGGTTGTGTAATCAGCATATAGTTTGTCTTCTGTTCTATATCTCCTTTTGCTTGATCTAATGTATTCTTCTTTTATTATTAATAAAAAATATATCTTCTTTTATCTTCTAAAATAAAAAAAAATACCTCTGGGAACAATATAGTTTACCTGCTTACGTACTTCAGTTAAAGGAAATGTTCTGTCGAAAGGCAAACAATGTGGGTAGTATGATTCTTCCTCTTTATGGTAGCCTGCCAAAAAACGTGTTGAATAGATGTAGTTTGGCCAATGCGCTTAATAGGGTATCTAACAATTTAATCAATCGACCATGGAAGGACAAGTTTGTTGATGCATTCCAGTTTAGAACAAAGTAGAAAAGAAATCTTCTTTTGAACAGGAAATTTGATCATGTAGATATTATAGTTTAGCTGTACATATCATTTTGTTTTTCATTTACTCAATTAGATTTAGATAACATCATTGTGGGTGTATTTGGCTTCGCGATGTAATTGGTTGGTTTGGGGGTTTTCTTTTTTTGTTAGTTTTTGATGCAAAAGTAAGAGAGAGAAAGCTGGTGGGATGAAAGAGAGAGAGAGTAAAAACCACAAACCAAAATCACTAAATTGCGAAGATAGAATAGACTCTTTCACTGTAATTTTTGTTCAAATTCTTTCACCCTTTCACTAAAACTGTTGTTTTACCCTCACAATGGTCACCAAGGGCACGCCATTTGCATCTTTGTAAAGGGGTGGGAGAGATGACAAGGGCACTCAAGCAATGACCTTGAGGTCCTTGGTTTCAATCTCCATACCAACACGGGGTCACACTTACCTATCAAAAAAAGAACAAGTAATTATTCTATTGTTTCCTTTCCAAAACTAGGGTGTTGGTTCCTTTTTTGGTTCCAAAACTTGAGTGAAGGTGCGGATGGGTATGAAGGAAAAGGTCTCAATTGTTATGTGGTTCATGTTTGACTGTTGCATGATATGTAGTCTTCATGCAAAATAATTTTTGAGTGCGTTCACATTAAATTTTTTCTAAGTACATCGCTTGCAGAATCATGGAAATCCCACAAGTCACAAGCCTGAGCTAGTACTAAACAACTTCACAACTCGCTTGGGTCATCGTATTGGGAGGTTGGTTTCAAATTCTTCGTTTACGTGGTTACTTGAAAGTGAATAACTTAAGAGGTGTTCAATCTGGTTTGGCGCCTAAATGTCAATTTTTGAGCTTGGATGCTTACATATATTGTTTTTTTTGATAAGTAAAGATAGTATTAATAGCGCCTAATCAGGAGACGCGCCTATGTACACAGCAAGTATACATGCCATTTACTTTACAAAAGAGATCTGCTTACATATATTGTTCATCCTTTATTGAATGATATGTAGCTAGAGCAGTTTATTTGTTTATTTTTTCCCTTCTCAGGATACTTTATGAGTATCAACATCTCTCTGTCTCAGTTATGCCTGCTTAACTTTTTTATTCAGGCTGATACAGGCACTTTTCCCGCAAGATCCGAACTTCCGCGGGAGGAGAGTTGTGACTTTTCACAATCAGAGAGATTTTATCTTCTTCCGTCATCATCGGTGTGTTTCTCTATTCTTTGAGCCGCCCTTTGTGGGTTGGGGGGGTTGGGCTGTGAGGGGTTGCTCAACGTTTATTTATGTTTATTGCTATTAGATTTTCTAATTGTATACAATTTTCTCTTTTTTGAAGCTATATTTTTGAAAGCAAAGAGAGTAAACAGAATGAATCAAAAGGTAAAAATGTCGAGGATACTGAGGATGAGAAAAATTTGCAAGGGAAAGTAGTAGCACGGCTTCAGGTGTGAATCTCTCTCTCTCTCTTTCTCTTAACTCACACGCAGATAAATGTGTATATATATATATATATATATATATATATATATTATAATATGCATCTACAACATTATTTTCAATGGATGTAAATTCGTTTTGCTTTGACATGTTACTCCCCCAATTGGTAATTCAAAGTATGTTAAAAAACTTATGAAACTTTGAAGAACTTTTATTGGCTGGTTTGAAATCTAAGCTATATTACCACTAAGCTAGAATTCACTTATGTTATAACTTTTAGCTAGCAAAAGTATACACTGATTCTAAACTTTTGTAATATATATATTTATAAGGTATATTATAAACTAGCGCCAAAATAGGTGGCGCGCCTTTGTAAACTAGGAGTATACCCACCAATTAAAGTAAAG
Source organism: Codonopsis lanceolata (assembly GCA_013146195.2). Taxonomy (NCBI): domain Eukaryota; kingdom Viridiplantae; phylum Streptophyta; class Magnoliopsida; order Asterales; family Campanulaceae; genus Codonopsis; species Codonopsis lanceolata. The sequence continues at coordinate 42,004 of JABEVN020000118.1, read as the reverse complement.
AAAAACTATACAAGAACTGTACAAAAGAAATGGAAGAGTTCGCGCTCCCCTCCGCCTGGGCCAACTCTAAGGAGCACCCAAAAAATAGAGTGCGAAGCAAAGTCTCCTTCAAAATAGACATGGACATTTCCACATTCTCAAAGGCCCTCCTATTTCTCCCCTGCCAAATCGTCCAGCAAACGCCCAAATGAAGTTTCTTCTCTTACGCTTATGCAAAGACCAGCATCGAAAAAGCTCTTTGATCGAGCACGGCTTCACCCACGAGATTCCATACAAATTGAAGAACAAATCTCACGGATGAGTCGCAACAACAGGACAATGGATAAGTAAATGGTTTTCGCTCTCCTTTTACGCATATAGCACCAGTTGACATTAAATTTTATGACGCTTTCTCAGATTGTCCCGTCAAATAAGCTTCGTGCACCGGTTCCCAAGCAAAAAAGGCTACTCTCATAGGGGCACTTGATCTCCAGGTTTGCTTCCACGGGAATGTAATTCTGCGCCTATTGATCAACTTAAGATAATACGAACGAACAGAAAATTTCTTGCTCTTTGCCCCATCCCAAACCACCTCATCAGCCTGTTGTCCCACCTTTTGGGTATGCAACTTCTCGCTGAATAATAGAAAGGAATCCACGAAACACTGCCTTCCCCCCAAAATACTGAACTGAACTGATCACACAATCCTTCTCTGTAGCTATAGCAAAAAGATCTGGGAAGGAGCGAGACAACTCCACGTCGTGTCGCACCATCTGTCCTTGCAAAACTTGATTTTATCACCTATGCCAATGTCAAAAGAAATATTTCTCTCAAAAGATACCCAACCCTTTTAATTACCCTCCAAACACTGGTCCCATAAGGTGAAGATATGGCGTTTGGGAACCATAAATGATCCCCTTCACAGTATTTGCAAACTCCCACCCTTCTCCATAAAGCCTACCTCTCCTTCATATATCCCCAAAGCCATTTACCCAGCAGAGCGTTATTAAACAGCTTCAAATTCTTTTTTATTTTGGTAAGTAAAAGAATTATATATCAGGCACCAAAAAGGTGGCGCGACCTCCGACTACCCTTCCCAAAGGAAATCTCTTTCCAACTTCTCTAATCTGCTTCTAACAGAATTCAGAAGAATGAACAAGGAAAGAGAATAAGTGGGAAGACTTGAAAGTGTATTTTTACAAGCGTGAATCTCCCACCTTTAGATAGCAGCAACTTCTTCCAATCCGCCAACCGACGTTTGAACCTTTCCACCACTGGATTCCACAAGGCTATGCTCTTGTGAGGGGCCCCTAATGGAAGGCCAAGGTAAGAAGAGGGGAGGCTTCCAACCTTGCACCCAAAAAACGAAGCTAAAACAACCATATTATAAGCATTCCCAACTCGAATAATCTCACTCTTGGCTATGTAGACTCTAAGACCCGAAACAACTTGAAAGAATAACATAACTAGCCTCAAATATCCCAATTGAGAGGTATCCGCATCATGGAAGATAAGAGTGTCGTCGGCAAAAAGTAGATGAGAAATCGATAACTCCGAACTTCTATCGCAAGCCACCTTGAACCCTTGAATAAACCCCCCTTCCACTGCTTTGTCTAACGTCCGACTTAAAGCCTCCATAACTATGAGAAATAATAATGGAGAAAGTGGATCTCCCTGTCTCAATCCTCTCGAACTAGGAAAAAAGCCTGCCGGTTCTCCATTCACTAACACGGAGAAACGAGCAGACGAAATACAGAACTTGAATCTAACATAAACAACAAAAACTCCCAATTAATGTCATCTTATGCCTTCTCTATATCCAGCTTGCACAACAGACCGGACACCCCACTTTTAATTATGTCATCCACCACTTCATTGGCAATGAACGTAGCATCAAGGATCTGATGACCACCCATGAAGGCATGCTGAGATTCCGAAATAATTTTTCCCACTACCTTTCCCATCCTCAAAGCTAGGACTTTAGCTAAGATCTTGTAAACTCCTCCTACTAGACTGATAGGTCTGAAATCTCTCATATTGGAAGCACCCTTTTTCTTCGAATGAGGGAAATAAACGTAGCATTCAAGCTTTTTTCAAAACACATCTTCTCATGGAAGAAGTGGAACACCCCCATAATATCACCTCTGACCACCTCCCAGCACTTCTGAAAAAAAGCCAATGAGAAGCCATCTGGACCTGAGGCTTTGTCCCCACTCATACTGCATAAGGCACCCACCACCTCCTCCTCAGAAAAAGGAATCTCTAGGAAAGGCCTGCTCAATGGAGTTGAACTGGACTCCATTCCCCCTTGTCTGAATAAAGAGATTGGAAGAATTCTGCTACACCTTCCCTGATATCCTTTTCATTATGCATCACAATACCATTCACCACAATAGACTAAATCTGATTCGCGGTCCGATGAATACTAGCCATCCTATGGAAAAAAATTGTGTTTCTATTGCCTTCCTTCAACCACAGAATCTGAGATTTCTGCCTCCAACTCATCTCTTCGTTAAATAGTTTTCCCAGCTCTACATTCAAGTGCTCTCTCTGAATTTTCTCCTCCTCGCTCAAACCACCATCAGCTGCTTTCTTATCTAGCCCGCTGATCTCTTCACTGTTGCCTTGATTTTAGTCTCCACTCTGCCAAAAATCTCCTTATTCCACACTTTTAAATCCTCCTTTAGACACTTCCAACTTTCTGGCCAAAGAGAAAGAGGGATCTCCAGTAAAGGCATACGACTACCACTTTATTTTTGGGCCCTTCCATGAACCTGTCATCATTAAGCCACATGTTCTCAAATTTGAAGGGAATTTTACCTCTGCGAATGATACTACTTTCAAGAATTAATGGAATGATCAGACATAATTCCGGGGAGGCACGACTGAACCACATTTCTGAAGCAAGCTTCCCACTCCCCCGTCACCAAAAACCTGTTGATCCTCGAAAATTGGTTCTTAGAACTATTTCTGAACCACGTATAGCTCCCTTCTGATAAGTCCAAATCTATCAATCCCACTTCATTAATAAAATTATTGAATTCCACCATAGCTTGCGAAAACGATCGCGAACGAGAGCGCTCATGAGGGAAGTGCACTACGTTAAAATTTCTGGGAAGCGCACTACATTAAAATTTCCACCAATGCACCAAGGGACTGCCCAATTATCCTTAATTTGTTTAAGATCCTCCCATAAAACCTTTCGATCTGCATCAGGACATGGACTGTAAACTCCTGAGAAAGCCACAACTGATTATTCACTCTGAGTTCCGACTCAAATAAACAGGAAACCGAGTGAATACCCTTCGTAACCCCCCTTTTTTTAATCTTCCTAGCATCCCACATTAGCAAAATACCTCCCACATTGCCTTCCGCCTCTAAAAATTCCCAGTCAACCCAATTATAGCCCAATAAATCTAAAAGCACCCTGCTGTCCAACACTCTCAGCTCAGTTTCTTGAAGGCATACTAAATGTGGTTTCCACCTTCGAAGCATTGCTCTGATCGATAATCTTTTGTCGCGATCATTTAATCCCGTCACATTCCAAGATAAGGCTTTAAAATCCATATCGACTTTTCCTTCTTCGTCTCTTTCCAACCCCATCCCCATCCTCTCCCCTGAAATAATCATAATTGAGGCCGCAACACAGCTGTTTCAGTTCTCTTACCTGTGCCTCGAGATTTATTTTGATTTTTTCCGCTTCCTTGGTTCCAATCCTCATACCAATAAGGGGTCACACTTACCTTTAAAAAAAAGTTCATAATTTTATCCTCAAACCCGTTACGACACTCCCAGAAATTTACTGAATCCTATAGCCCTCCGTTTCACCCACTTCGAGATGTCTTCTTCCCAGCTTCAGCTTCGCTGGTTTTAGAAGGATGAATCACCGTCAAAGGTTCAACAAAGACTGGCTCTGCTGAGACCCTTTGGGAGAATCAACAGGGGCGTCTTCCAGAGGACATTCACTCTCCGCACTCTTCCCTTCCAAAAGATTAATTTCTGAACTCCTGCTTGAATCGAAAACAACAGGCTCGCCGCTCCCTTCCCTAACCTTGCTAGGCATAACTGATGGCAAGACATAGCTAGCATCCGAAAACACTAGCTGCAAAAACTCAAGTAACCCCCGAATTCTATCGGGAAGTCTCGCCCTAGAGAATCAGACGCAACCCCGAAATCCTTCTCGTTAGTTGACTTGGAAAAGGTGGCCTCATCGTCCTTAACCCCAGAAGTCGACACCCCTACTCCGATCTCCTGAAAGGATTGGGCCGAACTGAAGCCTGGAGGAGAAGGCCCATAAGTATTACCCCCACCTCTTCTTGGGCTACCTTCTCTTTTCCCTTCTTATTTCCCAGGCTATTGTTGCGAACGACCACCTACAACTCCCCGTATTGGGCTGCTCATACCTCTTTTTAGGCGCAACTCTATTAAAACCCACCGCACCCTTCTGAAAACCCTTATCAAGACCGACCTTACTATTTCTCCAATCGGCGCCGTTTTGAAAACTCCGAAGATTTGAAATTCAAATGCCCACCCAGCGTGCTGTTCCTGCCGACCTTGGAACTCTCACGCTGACTTCTGTCCACTTGCTCATCCGGCGCGTGCGACGAACTTCTATTCCCTACCGGATCTGAAGAATTCTTGTCCTGTCCTCCATTATCACCACCCATCCATGGGTAACAAAAGGAGACCGTCTCTGCCCAAAATGGAATTAGATATCTCAAATTTCACACTCCTATTTTCACATTTGCGGGAATATCCTCCTTATGACAAACGAGAATACGAGCCCATCTCAAGATTCTCCTTAGTTTCATATCTTCGTCTATATCAACAAAGCTTCCGCACAACACCCTGATCTTGTGAAAAACAGCCTCACCCCTCAAATGTAACGGGAGACCCAACACTCAAATCCACACTTTACCGGGCTTGCTCCCTTCTCTATTACAGCACCCAATCGGGTCCCATCTGTCCAAGAACAAAGGTGTGCCATTCACCACCCAACTCTCTTTCGTTCAGAATACGTCCAGCCTCCTTGTCAATTTGCTATAAACTACAGAAATGTATCAATATTATAGAACTATATTAAATTTTCGATCAAGTATTTGTATACTGAAGTGCTAAATGTAGCACTTATAATAGGCTAAACATAGCACTTTTTTGGGGGACTTCACTAAATTGTCCTCGTGTCTATTTTTTTTTACATGAGCAATTACTATTTTGTCCAAAAAACGTGGCCATTACCGGTGACATTCACTTTTTGTTGCTGCTCCCTATTGGTGATGGCTGACTTTTTCGGGTGGTCTCAAATTCATGTGTTTGAATTTTGTAAATAAAAAATTTGAATTTTTGAATAAATGGCCAGCCACAATATGTGGCCATATCTTAAAAAATTCGTTACATTTTGTTAGGCTTTCGTCAGACTTGACAAAGGCTAGGATTGAATTGCAAAAAAATGCAAACAGACTTAACAAAACTTACAGAACTTAACAAAATCTAACAGAAGTGTTGAATTTTTGAAGATGTGGACACCTATTGTAGCCGACCATCGCCCTTAGGGGGCGGCTGACATGGCCGGTCGTTATGGGTAGTGGCCGGCCACAATAGGTGGGGCCATATCTTAAAAAATTCAACACTTGCATTAAATTTTGTTAAGTCCGTTAGCATATCTCTACTTGCTATTCAGTCTTAGCCTTTTTAAATACTGACGGAGGTTTAACGGAATCTAATGGAAAGTGTTACAAAAGTTTTGAGTGGCCCTTGTACAACATGGCCGGATTAGTTTATTTTAAAATTGAACACTTTCTGTTAAGTCTGTTAACATTTTTTTCTTGCGATTCAGTCCTAGCCTTTGTAAATGCTGACACAGTCTAATGGAAAGCGTTCAATTTTTTTTGAAAAGGGCCACCGGAATAATCCGGCTGTCACCGGTGATGGCCACTTTTTTTGCCCCACACCCCCCCTTTCTAGTCTAGCACCTTTTTTTTCACAAAATTCAAACACGAGTTTGGGCCAAGGGCAAAAGCGTAATTTTAGCATATACTTAGGGGCAAAAGGGAATTGCATTAATTGCCCCTTAAAAAAGAACTACGTTTAGCGTTTTCATACATACTACATTTAGCACATCTCTTTATATATAGCTAGTTATTTGCCATTGTGTTTTAATTTTAACCACAAACATGTCTACTCAACATTCAGAATTCGGATACATGTTTTTAATAGGTTCATGACATCAGATGTTTTTTCAGTGTTGAGCATTCAGCTCCTAAGGTCTTAACCTTATCGAACACTGCCTGAATATTATATATGGTACTGTTTGCCTCACCCATGTGAACATTTGCACTGGCATATTTTATGACAAGAAATTGAGTGGGATTGGGAGACAAAAAATAAATAAAGGAACATCTTCATACATTATTGTGAACAATCAAGCCTCTTAGATTCTCTCTAAGTTAGGCTAGGAAAATAATGTTGCAATGAAAGAACCAGTAAGATTTTGGCAGCCATATTGCCTTAGTAAGTCATGGAAAAGTTTTATATTTACTTGCACTGTAATTTATAAAAAAAGTTAAATACTTGTACTGTTTTTCCCGACAACCTGAGTACATATAACCTTCATCCTTATCTAGGGAGGACAGAGAGGGATGTTATTAGCTATCGGTTCTCCTTGCATCAGGATCAGGCCTTTTACAGGGATAATATACACAAGAACATGTGCTAGAATAGGTAATGCTAATATCAGACCTGAATCATAGGGATAGAAGAGACTCTAGTCGTCATTGAGAACTTTTTCCAAATCCCTGGCTTCGAGGATTAGATTAGTGTTAGGTTTTGGAAAATTAGGCTTTGTGGACTAGTTGAAAATTTCTTTTATTAAATACATATTTAGGAATAGGGGACTGCCCTAGTGCTAAAAACCTAGGTGTGAGAGGGGGGGGGTTACACTTGATGACTATGGTGTCACTGCTTGTGATTATGGATGAGTGGACCCATTTTGTGTTAGATGCCAACACTGAATTCCTATGTGGAAACACAGACGTTGACCCTATTTGGCATCAGCACTGTTATTCTGAGCTCTGTTAGTGTTGTTAGTCGCAGTGCACTTTCAGAAAAGTCTTTTGGTACTCGATCAGTGTTTTTAGTTTCTGTATTATAATTGATTGATTGGACAAGTATGATAGGGCATGGATCAAAGCATTTTGGTGTAGGAATTGCCTTTTTCATGCAAGGAAAAACTGTCTTTGTAGTTTATAGATTATTTAAGCCATTGGTTAGGAAAAATATTACGTTTGTAGTGCTAGCCCCTAATATAATACTCCCTCCGCCCCAAAATTATCGTCTGGGTTGACTTGGCGCACGGTTTAAGAAAATACATTTGACTAAATTATTAATATTAGTTTAATGTGTAATTTACTTTAAAGCCCATGTGTATGTGGCCCATAATTTAAGTAGGATGAAAAAGTAAGGGTAAAGTGGTAAAACTGTTGTCTTAAAAAGGAAAATTTCAAACAAAACAATTATTTTGGGATGGACGAAAAAGGAAAGCTGGTCAATAATTATGGAACGGAGGGAGTAATATTTGGAGACTCATAAGAGCCTATACAATGGTATCATCTCGTAGATTTTCGTAGAATGGAATTTGGGAGCATTTCCCTGTCTGAATTGGACTAGCTCTTACTGAGGGAGAATCATTGCTTTCTCCATCCATTCTCTGAATGTGTTCCATGTTAAGTTTTTGTTCTGAAAATGTTCAGGAATGTGGTCCTCGTTTCACGCTGAAGTTGATTAGTTTGCAACATGGAACATTTGATACAAAAGGAGGAGAGTATGAGTGGGTTCACAAGGTAATTAAATACTTTTAATCATGTTTTTTTCCCCTTATTTTGGTTGCATTGGTGTTTTTTTGTTTGCAACCATCTGACACTTAACATTTTGTTGTGTTTTCCCTTTGTTAGCCGGAAATGGACACAAGCAGAAGAAGGTTTTTCTTGTGACGTAATTTTGAATCTTCTTATCAAGTTTCATGGATCACAAATTTAAGTTCGATAGCATGGATAGGAAAAGTTGGACTCCTGAAACAAGAATCGAGTCAGGAATGCGTGCTAAAGATAGTATCCCTTTTGGCAATTTAACATGCAATAGAAAGCAAACTATAATTGTAATACCCCATCTCACATCGGGTGGGTGCGAGAATTGTGTTTGATTTATAAGGTGGTTACGCATTACCTTTGGGACTTTTAGAGCCAAAGGAATCACCCATAGTTCAATGTCTTAAAAAGGATACTGGATTTGTAGTTGTGGTGTTTATTTTTTTGTAAACTGCATTGCACGATAGGTGTTTATGAAAATGATATCACAGCTTTAGAATTAGAAATTCGAACGGACCTCCTTTTAGCCCCAGAGCTTTTGAATATATACTATGGCTTGGTGGCGAAAAATGAAGGGTGAACTTATGGCCGGTTTCTTTTGCAAAGTTTGTAATTCCTTGAGTATCCCCTTTTTTTTTTCAATAGTAAAAGACCATTTTTTAAAATATTGTTACGAAAATATCATCGTTTTCTTTATCAGTTCTGACGAACATATTGGATTCGAAAATTACCATTGTTGGGCAACAAAACGGGGATTGAATGATTTTTTTGATTCATGAAATACGAAGTTCTAATGGATCTGTGAGTAGAGGACGTGGTCTGGTTTTTTATAACTTTGTATCGCGATGTAAAATTGGATTAGATGCGGTGCAAAAATTAACTCATCGCGGTACAAAATTGAATTAAGTAATTAAAATTTATATATCACGGTATAAAAATTGTTTCTACGCGGTGTAAAAATTGGATTGTGTAATTAAATTAATGCCTCGTGATGCAAAATTTGATGTAGCACAATGCGTCTTTGGTTTATTAAGAGTGCCGTAGTCATTTTGTCTTGAAAAATAAATTTTTTTTTTTCAGTTGAAAAAAAAAAACACACGGGACTGGAGCGGTTATAAATTTCAAAAAGTGGACCAGCCAGTAATTTCTCCATAAATGAAAACAAAAATATGCTTAACAACCATTTTCTATTTTTGAGAAAACAGAAACGCGTCTTATTTTTTCTCGCATTTTAGAAATAAAAAATTTAGTTTCTCACAAGAAAAAAAAACAATTCTGCTTCATTAAAAAAAAAAAAGAATTTAACTGTGTAAGGAAATAGAGGTGTTCAAATATAAACATTTTTCTGTTTCTTTTTCATTACACAAATAGAAACATAAATAATTATAAAATGTGTTTTTTTTTCTATTTCAAAATCAGTAGTGAAACATAAAACGGAAACATGTAAAAAATAGAATGGAACAAAAATGATTATAAAACACTACCTTTGCATTCAGCCTTTATAAGGTTTAAAATTTAGGAATGAACTTGTCATTGTCCTAGATTTTGAAATTTGGCAACTTGCCTTAGAATAAACTTCCTATCACTCTTGAAGGTTCACATTTGACCATCACACCCTTAAAGTTTAAGAATCGACTTCTAAGCAGTTCTAAAGTATGAAAATTTTGGCATTCTACCTAAGGAATGAACTTCTCTTTACTCCCCAAAATTGAGAATTTGGCATATCCCCCCCCCCTTTAAAATTTATGAATGGACTTCCTCCTACTCAATAAAGTATCTACTAAGAAATAAACTTTCAGCCACTCCTAAAGTTTGAAAATTTGGCATACGGTTCTTTATGTTTGGAATGGACTTCCCACCAATCCTAAAGTTTTAGAGTCTTTCCTTTGGAATTTAGGAATGGACTTTCAACCACTCTTAAGTCTTAAGTTCGATAAGCCAATTTGATATTAAAAAAAAGAGGGGATAAGTATACTATTAGTCCTTGAACTTTGGACGAACTCATCATCAGTCCCCCAACTTCAAAAAGTTTCACCACTGACTCAAGTAGGTCTTTTTTGCTCATTGGAGGTCCCTAGTCCTAATGCCGTTTGTTTATTTCTGTTACGTGAACATGTGCCACTCACATGCACAAAATAAGGGGGCAAAGTGAATATAAACCAATCCTCGAACTCATACACAAACGTAAGCACCTTCGTGAATCTGTCCGTTAAATCTCATGACAACCTCGTTGAGAATCCTCTGGCTAATTCACTGCCTATGAACTCTCGTGGGGTATTGACTACTCCTAACAATTTAGATCTGATGTTCAATCCAATAATAAGAAGGCCAAGCTTAGCTCATCAGTGGGCGGATCAAATGGAAACTCGATTGCATTTGGCTCGTTACACGTCTCGACATCGGCGCTGCGTTATTCTGAAAAGCTGAAATAGGTGCAAAGATTAGCAATGATACCATTGCTCCGATTTCCTTCAGAGGATTTACAGACTACTCTACTTCCACCACCAGTGTTCAAGAGGTTTCCTCGATGGGTGGTTGTAACATGGCGGACCCTATTGCTGCTACTACCGATGGTTTATATGCAGGAATCAATCCAGAAATATTTGACTAGAATGTTAACGCAGCTGGAGATGACCGCAATGGTAATATTCAGAGGATGGTTTATATGATTCTTTTCTCCCGACCTCCAACCAAGTCTCAAGGCCGCTGCAAGTGCGTGTTGAGACATAGGCAATTCCAAAATCTAAGACAAGTGCAATTTCAAAATCGTACAACCAGTGTTAGCAGTCTCCGTTAATGCAATCTCTGAGGAAGAAACAATCCTTTTGAGCAATGTTGTTGCCTTCTCAACCAACTTACAAGATTTTTCCCACCCATCAATTAGTTGGAGCAATGAAAAGACTGTGCCTGACAAAACTATCGATGGAACAATTTGATCGCAAGTTGAGAGATTTTGGAGCGTGATTATGATATCAAGCTTTGCTTGAGTGCTGTCGTTTTCACCTAGAGCTTCAATTAGGAGTGGAATAGCCCCAAAAGATGCGATTGCCAATTTGTTTGTTGTACCAGAAGAAAGGATCAAGAGGGTTGCTATTACTAGGTCGACCAGCGATTGGATGAGGTTTACTAGCACCGGTATAGCCCCAGATTTTGCAATACAAATCTTGTTTCTGTAGAACAGAATGAAAGTAATTAGTAACATAAATTTTTTTTAAAAATCAAATTCTCGTATGAATATGCAAGGGCAAGAACTTTTGCCATATCTGGAAAGAAAGAGGGAGCTTTCACCTTGCCCCCTTATTTTTTGATGATGTTATATATAACCACCTTATTTTGTGCATGTGAGTGGCACATGTTTACTTAGCAGAAATAAACAAACGACGTTAGGGCTAGGGACCTCTGATGAGCAAAAAAGGTCTATTTGGGTCAGTGGTGAAACTTTTTGAAGTTGGGGGACTGATGACGGGTTCGGCCAAAATACAGGGACTAATGGCATACTTATCCCAAAAAATTGGGTATCTATTTGTAAAACTAGGAGACTAGGAAGTAAGGGTTCATATTAAGGACTTGAAAAAGTAGGGCTCATCTCTAGAATGTAATGTTCATTTGCAAAACTTGCAAATGAAGGGTTATATGCAGAATCAACAATAGTACCTCATGTGCATCACTATTGAATAAACTATAATCGAGGGGCTCTCTATGGAATAAACTATTCATCTACAAATCCGATAATCACATACTCATATGTAAGATTTAAAGATTGAGGTCTCATTTAACTTGAAATTAAAGAGCACTCCCGAATGTTCTAGAAATTACTAGTCTTCTTGTTTGTCATAGCACTCTAGAATATTCTAAAACTTAGTAGAAGTCTTTTGTATACAATAAAGTGTAGTAGAATATTATAGAGTACATTAGTTTTTTAGAAAATAATAGGAATTTCTTAGACTTATATAGAATATTCTAGAAGTTTGTAGAATTGAGGGGTAGTAGCGTATAAATAGGCGATGTCTCATTTGTAGCAAGACACTTTTTTGGGTGATCAATAAACATTGGTTTCCTTCTGGGGGGGGGGGGGCACACTTAATACATCACCTATAAAATATTTAATACAATACTTTTAGTTGTGAAATTACTATATTATCCTTAGTCACATATACACTTTTGTAATTTTAATTTATGTTCATGAAAAATAGCTTTTTAAAAAATAGAACCGCCACCGCCGTGTTGCCACCACCACCCCCACTATGGCTGCCATAGAACCAAGCTACGTGGTGGTTGAGGTTGCCTGACCAGCAACTGCACCACCATGGGTTGGTGATGTTTACTTTAGTTAGATTTGTTAGTTTTAGTTAGATTCTATTAGTTTCCGTTAGGTTCTGTTAGGTTGTTAAAGTTGGTTTTCTTAGTTTTTTGTTAAGTCCCTCAAACTTTTGTTACTTGTTATTATTAGCACTTGCTCTTTGATATGAGTATTGTTTAATTAATTTTAATGTGTTATTAATTAAGTATATGTTTATTAAATATGTTTAATTGTTATTAGTTGAATATTAAATGATATTATTTGTGAACAATTGTTAACAAGTATTAATATAATGAATATAATTAATTTTCAAATAATTATATTCATTGTGAAATTATAGATTAATTAAAAATTGTTAATTAATTAAAAACATTATTAATTACCAAATTTGAAGTAATTTCTAACAATTAATAACAATTAATAACATTTAATGTCATTTTTAACATAATATTAATTTACGTAAAAGTTATGTACATTTATTAAAAATAACTAAAACAATATATCATAACATGTACTAAACAATTTTTAAACAATAATTAACAATTATTTTTATTCAATAAAGTCTAACTAAATAAATGAACTAACAATCCCCCTTTATGTTATACACTTCCCCCCCCCCCCTTGAAATTTTTTAAACAACCATTCCCCTCTTTTTTCAAAATAACGAAACAACCCCCTTCCTTTTCCTTCCTTCCATTCCCCCCAAAACGCCACTAGCACACACCTCCTTTAAACTGGGCCGTCACCAGCCTCCATTTGCCCCAACCTTAAGCGACTAGCCAGAAGCAGCCGCCCCGCAATCCACTCCTGTGTAGCCTGGGACGTCCTAGCACACCACCATTTCCCCTTAGGAAGAAATTTTGGTCAGTCCTTTTACAAAATGTCTAACTCCTCTAGTACATCGTCCTTTTTTTCAACTGCAAAAGACCATTTTTTGAAATATTGTTAAAAAAAATGCAATTGTCTCCTTTAATAGTTCGCCCCCGAAAAGTAAATAGTTTTTTTTGATTCATTATGTACGAAACTGTAATGAATCTGTGCTGGGTTGAAGATTTTTCAATAGGACGAAGGCGGAGGAGGAGGGGGAAGAAGAAAACTTACGATAGAGGAGATAAAAAAAAGAAGGTGGATGACATGATCTGCTTCATTATCATTTTGTATCACATCACATAAAAGTTGATGCAACGTGATGCAATTTGGATTAGGTAATTAAAATTTATGTATCGCGGTGCAAAATTTGATTCATCGCAGTGCAAAAATTGAATTTTATCATTAAAATTGATTCCATTTAAATTGATTCATCGTGGCGTGAAAATCGATGCACCGCGATGCATTTCCGTAGCACGCCTCAGGCTCATTAAGAGTATCATAGTCTTTTTGCCTAAAAAAATATCATTTTTCTGGTTGAAAAAAAATGAGACTGAAGTGATTTAAAACTTTGGAAAGTGGGCGGGCCGACAATTTATCCTTCCCCTTAATTGATTGCCCAACCTCAGGTCCAACCTTCAAGCCCAATGCCTACCTAAGCTCTAGCCCGTTCTCCTTTATCCCAAGAATAGGCTGCCAATACTAGAGATGTTAAAAAGACCGGGAACCGTAGGGTCAACCCTATTAACCGGAAATATGAAAGGGTTAGGGTTGGGAAAATCCAACCCGTTTAATAAACGGGCGGGCCTTATAGGTTCACGAGAAAACTGGGCTGGCTTGCCGGGTTCTATGGCTGGCCGCATGCCAAGAGATTTGCTTTTGGCTAAAATGAGGGTTCAAAAACATTAGAAGTGCGATTCAAACCCACAACCTCTCAGGAGGATAAAAACTTGAGAATGACACCTTACACCACTCAACCATCCGGACTTGATGTTTGAAATTCAAATGCGTAATATATATTATCATTTAATTTGGTAAACCAATGTATATCCCCTGTTAGCTTTGTGATGATGTTGTGTATTTGATGAAAGCCAAACCCAAACATGGTCGTACGTACAGTTCTAAAACATATAAGTTTCCAAAATTGGTCAAAATGATATTTTTGGATACATAATTAGATATGTTAAAAGGGTCGAGAACCACATGGTTGACCCTACTAATTGGGAATCGGAAAGGGTTAGGGTCAGGAAAATCCAACCCGTTTAAATTTCGTGCTAAATGGGTTGACCTTAGTATTATATTTTACTATTTGATTAAAATATTTGATTGTATTAACAACTTCTTACCAACATTTATTTTATGTTATTTTATTATTGTACATGAAGAGGATAATGATGCTGAAGAATATACTTTCTCAAAAGAAAACTCGATTTCATGTTTTTAATTCGTATTGTTAATCGTTATCACTTATCTGTCAATATGTTTGTTATTTAATTTCGAATTTTTGATTTAAATAAGACATCATGCGTTAGGGGTGAGCAGCCCAGCCCACGAGCCCGTACAGCCCGCTGTGCCCGTCTGTGCTCGGCCCGCTGTGCCCGTGCCCATGGGCTAATACATAGTGCTGGGCTTTAGAGATGTTAGATGCCTGTGGGCTTGGACACACCCGAGCCTTCAAGTTCTAATGCCCATCTAAGCCCGACCCGGCCCATCATCACATTAACTTTTTAAAATTTTAAAATTTTAATATATTATAATTATACCATTACTCTATTAGTGTCTATTATTTGATATATCATATATAAAATTATATATAAACAAAATCACAAATTATATTATTATATACTACTATAATATATTATACACTAACAGAATCCATTATCCATATTAGTCAATATAAGTGAATTAGTGATATACCAATAGGTCTAAAACAAAAGGCCAAAACTCAAAAGAAAGTGAAAGTAAGAAACCTTAAATCAAATTGACTAGTACCTTGACGGAATCGTGACCCTTCGGCAGAATCGTGACTTCCTGTTCCCAGTTCCCACTTCACCGCTAAGCCTGCTACCCACTCGATATTATTTTTTCTCTATGCGAGACATTGCATATCTTGTTACCGTGTTCATGTAAGTTTGTTCTGATTTAGGTTTGTTTTCTTGCTTCTTTAGTGAAAATAGCATCGGGGTTTCAAATTTTAGGTGTTCATGATATTTGATTAGGAGTTAATTGTCATCTGTGTGTTGAGTTTGCAAGTCAAATGAATGATTTCAAGGTTTTTGATCATATGTTGTTGATGCGGGAGCATTGAAGCTTACTTCTAATCGCAAGGGGGTAAAGATTACGAAGTTTGAAGAGAGCTTGGGCTTAGACGAAGGCAGCCAGTTTATGGGTAGAAAGAGTCACAAAGTTCGCAGATGGGAAGGGTCCAAAGGGCTGGACCTAGTCGATGCTTGGAAAGGTGGTACGACTTGGGAAGGGCTGTCTTGGAGCCGCACACAAGGAGGAGATAATAAGTTTGTTTGGGGCTTGGGCCGCCCTCCATGAAGTGGAAATACAAGCAGTTTTAGTAATTAGAATCTGACATAGATTAGGACTTTATTTGTTTCCTTAAAAGAGTAGTTTCCTTTTGTTTTAATTCCTAGAATAGGTTTTCTTGTCTTGCAAGTTTAGAAGTCTTTTCCCATTAGAATTAGGACTCTTGTAAAGCCTTTATAAGGCGTTTCTCAATGAATAAGATGGCAGATTTTTTGGTTGTGAAAAACTTAGCAAAAGAACGGTTGTTCTTTTCCCGATTCTTCAAGCAAGGTGAGTGAAGCTTTGTTGTCGAATCAAACGACATTCTTTACGACAAGCGAGTGAAACTTGTCTGGTGAGGCCGATCTATCCCTTCTCTAATTCTTCTTCTTTTATTTTATATCTTTTGCGTGGCAGCCTACTAGTCTTGTTGGCAGGTCCGAATTTTGGGCAGAAAAGTCTCCAAGAACGTGGCTGTTTGGAAGGTAGTTTGGGCGTGGATCTGTACGGGTTTGGGACAGATTTTGGTGTGAGATTTCGTTGGGTTTGGGAGGAATTTAGGCAGCCTAAATACTGCTGTGACAAGGGTAAGTTGTTTGGTAGTTATTTGCTATTTGGTGAGATAGTTCGGTAGGAAGAAATTCTGTTTAGGCAAACTGTTCAGGGCTGAAGTTAGTAATTATTTTGGAGCAGATTTTGCATTGGTAATCTGTCCGAAATAGCTGGGAGTTTGGGTATTTGTCTTCTAAAGAGTTTTTATAAGTTTAAGTTGGTTGGGGGAGGGTTTGTAACAGGTTGTAAGGCTGTTTGTGGAGACGTTTTGTTCAACCCGAGGGCTGTCCAAAAAGCTGGAACAGTTTGTTGAATTCAGCCGTGTCGCGTTCACATCAAGTGGTATCAGAGCTAGTTCTTCGTGAATCCTTATTCGCGAAGCAATCATGGCTAATCAAGGGGATGGAGCACAGCCGCAAGAACATAATTATGAACCACTAAACAACATGCGAAGAGATCGAGAAATTCGGGAATTGCAACGCATGGTGGAAACTCTTCGGTTGGGGATGCAAGCAATGCAAATTGATCGGGCCAATCCACCATCCGATGATGAAGAAGGGGAAGGGGCTAGGGTTCGGCCTAGGGGGGAAAAAGATGACGATGACCGAGGATTGAAGCTCGACATTCTAGAATTCGAAGGAACCATGGACACTGAGAAGTATCTTGAATGGATTCAAAGGACAGAACGGGTATTCGACTATAAGTAATTCAGCGACAAAAAGAAATTCAAGGTAGCAGTCCTTAAATTCACCAAGTATGCTTCAGTCTGGTATGAAAATCTGAAGTCCCAAAGAAGACGGGAAGGCAAGGACAAGATCGAGTCATGGGACAAATTGAAGAAGTACTTGGACCGTAGGTTCCTACCAAGTACTTACGTGCAAGACAATTTCACAGCTCTTCATCTTCTCAAGCAAGGAGAGACAAGCGTGGGCGAGTACATCGAGGAGTTCGAGAGGCTTTCCATCCTGTGTGATATTCAAGAAAGGGTGGAACAAAAAAACGCTAGATTCATGAGTGGATTGGATCCAGAAGTGGCAAACATGGTAGAACTTCAGCCGTACTACACGTTTGAAGAGATGAGCAAGCTGGCCGTGAAGTGTGAAAGGCAACTGAAGAAGAAAAAGGGGTCGAAGTCAACGGTGACAAAGTTGGTACCCACGTCAACCACCTTCAAGCCCGCGACAAACACTTCCAACACAAGGGTAGGTGAAACTTCGGCAAAGGCAGACAAGGGCAGCGAAGTTGAAGCTAGGAAAGCTGTGAGAAACAAGGATGCAGTAAAGTGTTTCAAGTGCCAAGGGTACGGTCACTATTAGTCGGAGTGCTCAACAAAAAGGATTTTAACCATGCAAGAGATCCAAGCAATCGAAGATAGTCTCTCTAAAGCAACCAAGGAAGACAAGATGGAGAACGAGGAGATAGAAGATTGCGAGGATGTGCATGGCACTAGCCTAGTTCTTAGTAGGTCCCTTCATGTCGAGCATGTTTCCACCGGGGAAGAAGCTCGAGAACAAATCTTCCATGCCAAGTGCTTGGTGCAAGATCGGGTGTGCACCTTGGTAGTCGATGGGGGAAGTTGTACCAACACTGTCTCAACCACCCTTGTCGATAAACTAAAGGTACCTACTATCATCCACCCTCGTCCTTATAAACTGCATTGGCTTAATAACCGTTCTGAAGTTAAGGTTGATAAGCAAGCATTGATCACCTTCGCCATGGGAAATTATGTGGATGAGATACTTTGTGACGTGGTGCCAATGGACGTATGTCATTTGCTGTTGGGTCGTCCATGGCAATTTGACCGTTGGGTGATACATGATGGACGGGAAAATACGTACACGATAACCAAGGACAACAAGAAATTCCGAATCAAGCCTTCTCCAACTCCACCACAAGGGACGGGTATAAATGTCTCCGGCAAGAAGAATTTGTTCGCAGAAAGGGAACTTATGGAAGTACAAGGGGCTGATCATACAAGCAATAAAGAGAATCAACGGAAGGCTTTGGGTTGTGAAGAAGATAATGATGGCAGTAAAACTTTCAGCTATGAGGGCCACGGATTCAGGTTTATGAGCTATATGATTCTTGGAGAAGAGGAAGTCAAACATTGGAAGGGTTTTTTGGAAATTTTCTTTAAGGCGATGGGGTTGTACGAGCAGTCCAAGGGAAGCTGTCAAAGCGTGAAGAAACAAGTGGACAAGCTGATGGAAGAGGCAAGGAGGAAAGCTAGGTTGTTAGGGTTCGAGTTGAACATGGAAAAGCAATTCAAGAACGAAGGAGTACCCAAGAATGATGCAAGTAAAGGGCATGACCAAGTGGGATTTTGGCAGCCCGCAGTGAAGATCAACGTTCATGAGGTTTTCGAACAGTCACAAGAAAAGAAGAGCCAAGGATTGAGGTCAATCCTTTTTGAAGAAAGGGGGTATGATGCGGGAGCATTGAAGCTTACTTCTAATCGCAAGGGGGTAAAGATTACGAAGTTTGAAGAGAGCTTGGGCTTAGACGAAGGCAGCCAGTTTATGGGTAGAAAGAGTCACAAAGTTCGCAAATGGGAAGGGTCCAAAGGGCCGGACCTAGTCGATGCTTGGAAAGGTGGTACGGCTTGGGAAGGGGCGTCTTGGAGCCGCACACAAGGAGGAGATAATAAGTTCGTTTGGGGCTTGGGCCGCCCTCCATGAAGTGGAAATACAAGCAGTTTTAGTAATTAGAATCTGCCATAGATTAGGACTTTATTTGTTTCCTTAAAAGAGTAGTTTCCTTTTGTTTTAATTCCTAGAATAGGTTTTCTTGTCTTGCAAGTTTAGAAGTCTTTTCCCATTAGAATTAGGACTCTTGTAAAGCCTTTATAAGGCGTTTCTCAATGAATAAGATGGCATATTTTTTGGTTGTGAAAAACTTAGCAAAAGAACGGTTGTTCTTTTCCCGATTCTTCAAGCAAGGTGAGTGAAGCTTTGTTGTCGAATCAAACGACATTCTTTACGACAAGCGAGTGAAACTTGTGCAGTGAGGCCGATCTATCCCTTCTCTAATTCTTCTTCTTTTATTTTATATCTTTTGCGTGGCAGCCTACTAGTCTTGTTGGCGGTCCGAATTTTGGGCGAAAAAGTCTCCAAGAACGTGCTGTTTGGAAGGTAGTTTGGGCGTGGATGCATGCGGGTTTGGGACAGATTTTGGTGTGAGATTTCGTTGGGTTTGGGAGGAATTTAGGCAGCCTAAATATTGCTGTGACAAGGGTAAGTTGTTTGGTAGTTATTTGCTATTTGGTGAGATAGTTCGGTAGGAAGAAATTACATTTAGGCAAAGCTGTTCAAGGTGAAGTTAGTAATTATTTTGGAGCAGATTTTGCATTGGTAATCTGTCCGAAATAGCTGGGAGTTTGGGTATTTGTCTTCTAAAGAGTTTTTATAAGTTTAAGTTGGTTGGGGGAGGGTTTGTAACAGGTTGTAAGGCTGTTTGTTGAGACGTTTTGTTCAACCCGAGGGCTGTCCAAAAAGCTGGAACAGTTTGTTGAATTCAGCCGTGTCGCGTTCACATCAGTTGTGTTGTTTGAGAGCTAATGAAATAATGAAAATACTTTGTATTAGTTGAATTTTAGTTCTTCATAGTTCTGTTACATTGTAGACAATCGGAGAGCCCATTTAAGCCCATGTCCGTCCAATGCCCGTTCAATGATGCCCGCGTGTTTGTCTACGGTATAGGGCTTTTTAAAACGATGCTCGCTGCCATATGGACCTATACTGGACATTACCAATACTTACGGGATTAGGGCCCGTGCACACCCCTATCATGATTTAATAGGACTGACCCTGTTATACCATATCCTACATGGTTAGGGTTAGAGTTACGATTTGAGTGACCCGTTTAAATGACCCGTCTAACTTGCAACCCTATAGGGTTAGGGTCAACACAATTTAACATCTTTAACCAATACCAGCCCTCCCATATATTTACCTTCAATGACTGCCCAAATACTAGCCCATTTGATATTTTTACCTTTAGAGCATCCACAATGTTATTATTCTTATACCATCTTTTTAACTTGGTTTTACTACTATCTATATATTTTTATCTTCTTATCCACTTAAAAATATATCTTCTCATTGTATAATCTTTTTACACAAAAAAAAAAAAAATTTAACACATCCCAATAAAAAAATATTTCATTTTACTCTCTCAAACCGATCACACACCGGGCAATTAGCAAGATTCATTTTTTTCTTCTAATTAAAATTTTTAAATTTTCTCTCTCCTAAGTGGACATGCTAAGAAGTTTCTTCCCATTGTGAGATTCTCTCTTTTTGCTAAAAGAACCACTAAGAAGAGCTATAATACAACAATGTGGATGCTTATAGAGGCTTCCCATCCGCATACATGTATTTTTTTCCCAATAAATTGGTTATTCTTTTTTAAAAATATATCAGATAAAAATTAAACATTTACAGATAAAAATTTACTAATTAGTGGTAAAGATTACTGTAAAACACATGTCGGTGGTACACGTTGCATTGTTATAATCCTTCATATGCACGTTTTAACCAGGTAATTAATTAGTTTTTGAATACTTAATTTAATTACGTAGCTTAATTAAACACTCTCTAAAATACTTAATTTGTTTTAATTCTAAAAACTAGCAAAGGACATTTTTATCCACTTTGTTTAGAAAGTATTGTATTAAGTATTTCGTAGGTATTGTATTAAGTACTTATGTTTCCTTATTTGAGGCTCCGTTTGTTTCATGAAAAATGACTTCCGGAAAACGTTTTCCTCATTTTTCGGTGTTTGGTAACATTGGAAAAATGCAGTCAACGTAAAAGGTTTTCCGAGTCAACGGAAAATGAATGCTTCTTTTTCGGAAAATGACTTACAAATTCATTTTCCGTAAGTCATTTTCTAAATGTTCGGGCACCCTTCGCTCCCTTTCACAATTGCACATATTTATTTACACACACAATATTTCACTCAATAAATAAATGGTTTAGAAATATGAATAAAGTTCGTGCACACTCTTTATAAATTATAATTTTAATAAATACTTACTACGTTCTAAAATTAGTGTCAACTATTATTATTTAGGGACATACTAACAATTGTCAATTTTCTATTTTAAAACGTTTTTTTTCCATATCAATTATCAAATTTTTTATTTGTAATTGTGAGATTGAAAAAAAATAGACATTGATTTGACACCATTAATGATAAATTGATGGTTACTAAAGAAAAATTACTTAAAGTTCAACACTATTTTATATTCAATATGTTCATTAATATTATAATATGTTTTATGTATTTATTCATATATAGTTTTCCGTAACATTTTCTAGGGACATCCTAAATATTGTCTATTTTCAATTTTAAAACGTTTTATTTTTCATATCAATTATCAAAAAAATTATTTGTAATTGTGAGATTAAAAAAAGATGGACCTTATTAAAAAAAAAAAGATGGTACTTATTGATTTTCTAGGGACATCCTAAACATTGTTCATTTTCTATTTTTGTATTTATTCATATATTGTTTTCTGTAACATTTTTCGTGTGTTTGCTAAACACCCGTAAATGTTTTCTGACATATTTTCAAAAGATTTACCAAACATATGAAAATGAAATATTTTGATTTTTCGGAAATCATTTTCTGGAAATGATTTTCCGTGAAACAAACGAAGCCTGAGTATCTTTTTGAGTGCTCTTTTCTTTAATTTTCAACTTAGGACCTTCAAATAAGTGTAAATCTTAATGGGTGGGATTGTCACATAACTTGGGGTTGGTACTGAGGATATATAGTTAGTTGATAAGTAATAGTGCTAAGAACGACTAAGATTAATGGAATTGTCTTATAGTGACGGATAGATTGGATATATTGAGTTACGGTTACGGGCAAAAAACTCTAAATCGGTGACAAACAGCTTGCTACGTAGACGAAAAAGGAGAAGGGTGAGAATGAATGAAGGTAAGAGAGTGGGAATTGAGAAGTGAGAAATAAATTTAAAAGTGGATTGGAAGGAGAATAAATCAATAAAATTAAGGTGCATTCCTGCTCTTGAGGAATGGCCTACATACTTGATCAGCCCATGCATGAGAGTTCGCGGAGTTCCATGAGCAGTCTCTCTCTCTCTCTCTCTCTCACTCACGAGCCGCACACACTGAAAGACACAAGTAATGGGTGGATCAGTGGATGGAAGGAAGGAGGGACGACCTACTAGTTGTATGAATGTGTGTACGTGTGGTGTGGACTTGGAGACTCGGTTTGGTTTCTAGATTTCAGAAATGGCAGTGACGGAACTGGCATAAACTACTCTATATTTGGACAAAATTACCCCTTAATTAATCACTTGTCATTGAGGATGAGAAATATATTTCTTATTTTTGTATTACTTTTAATTCTTAACACATTAACGAATAATATACTTTTTTTTTTCTATTTTTTTTCTTAATATATATTAAGAAGGTTACAAATCAATAACTTTGTTCATCGAAAAATTAAATATTGAGTACGACCATGATACCGCGTCACCATGATATTGTGATATTACATCATCTAATCAAAACAAATGTCAGGAGCCAGGAGGAAGGTTGCAAATTTACTGAATTTAATTTACGATAATGATGAGGAACCAGATTTTGGCTAGTTAAAAAGAGCATTTTTAAGAGTATTTTTGGTATTTACCAAGGTGAAAATATTTAATATAGTCTTCATGAGTAGTTTAAGTAATCTAATGAGTAATCTATCTATTAACTATTATTAAAATAGAAACAGTTGCTGTTATGTGACAATTTTTTTGTAAAATAGCAGCCACATCTCAACTTTATGTAAAGTAGGAAAATATTCTATTTTTTATTTTTTTCAAATATAGCTTAAATAAGTTATTTACGAGACAATTTTATGTTACTTTTTTCTTCTATTAATCTATATCTAATCTATTAATCGTTAATTGAGTAAAAATTTCATCCACTGGCGGTGTAAAATCTTTTTTATACACGCGTCCATTGGATCATGACACGTGCTTCAATCTTTATCTTGATTTATTTATATTTTGGTTACTCACGTGTCGTGTTCTAAAGATCATTTGTGTAAAAAAGATTCTTATCGGCAGTCGATAAAAATTTAATTATTAATAATTATTATTATCAAAAATCACGACTGCCACATGACAATTTTCTATTAAAATGATGAATTTCACCTTAAAATTAATAATTAATTTATATCTATTAATTATTAATAACTTCGCTTTTTAAGTTTGTTTTTTATACAAAAAAATTATATGCAAATATTTCAAGTATCCATTCATATGATCAATTTCAATATTTACCTTTATTATAGTTTTGTTTAAAGTATTTTAATTAAAAATTTTAATTACTTCTAACAATTTTAAAAAATCATCTCAATATAAACAATTGAAATGAAATCGTGCATTGCACGGATACTAACTAATTTAAAGATAAAGTGGTAACCCGATTTTGGTCCACTAAAACCTAACCATATAAGTGTGTCCTTTAATTTAATATCGGGGATACAAATATATCCAAACAAAGACCAAAAATAAATAAGGAGGAAATAAATTGATCTATCTTCATGCTGAGATCACATCATCATCATGGCAATACCCGAACAAAGACAATGAAAGTACTTTACACAGTGAGCTTCAAAAAGGGACACGTGTTAGTTTGTTACCATCACTGATCACCCTCACACACATGACACATCCTACCATCACTTTCTTACTAACCCTGAAATACTACTGTGGTCCTCCACCTCAACTCAACCCCATTTTTCTTTTCTTTTCCTTTGCAGTAGCTCTGAAAAGTATGTTTCATGGTCAACAAATATTTTGCTAATCCTCTAGTTAAACTCCATTAAGTCGGTTTCCTTTCGCATATTAATTGAAAGACGAAACTCCACTATCTCATAACTTAATTTATCAATATACGATAAGATTCATTTATAAAAAATATCCGTAAAACATTATTTTTTTAACTTTATATCAACTTCATTTTTCATCCGTAATTCAGTTGTAAGATTACATGTTGAACCAATGTTTTTTTTTTTTTCATTATTAGACCATCTGATCCGTACAAATAGTTTACTATTCCCTTGTAAAAAAATTTCTTAAAAAGTTTGATTTTTACGGGGACTCTTTGTCGGAATAAAGGAGTAATTATTACGAGTGATCGAGATGAAAATCTTAGCTGATAGACTACTTCTTGAACTTGCAAACTCTCAATAGCATCTCTAACATCTTAAATTGGATCATATCCACAAGGAAACATAGAGAATCAATCACAATACAAAAACCATTTTTGAGTTATCTTAAGGTTCCTTGAAAGTGTCATTACTTAACTCGCTTCAACTGAAATATCGTGTTTGTGATTAATTAAAATACTCTCAGTTCTTAAAAAAGGAATTCATCTTTTTTTTTTAAATGTGTTTATTAAAAAAAAGAGATCATTTTCGAATTTTTTTTGTAGCAATCTATTTTTATTATTTTATTCTTACTTTCATTTTACCAATTCTGAATAATATTCTTTTCTTTTCTTTTTAATAAAACTATGGAATAAATTAATTAATTTAAGTCGTATATCGAGCCAAATACTACAATTTATATACCAACGGACCGTTCTAAATAATTGTTATGTTTTTTTTCTCGTTAGTTCTAAAAAACATTGTTTGGTTTCTAGACATTTCGAAATTACATGTACCCTTTATCCTTACTTTTTTGTATATGAGATTTATTGGAAATTAATAATTATACACATATTTACAATAGAATAAATTAGTTTTCTTAATCAGCATGTCCAAACAAACAAAATACTCCATTTGTTCTATTCAAAGAGTTTTTATTTGAAAAGTCTAATTATTATACGAGATATATTAATGTCATTGAAATTAAGTAATAGTTATAAAAATACTTTAAACACAAGTAGTGTATTTACAACACAAATAAAGTGTAAAATAAAATATTTAAAAAATTATAAACATAATTTTTTAAAATAAACTTTTAAAATAATGTATCTCAAATAATATAATTACTATTTACATGAAAATAATTACTCCACTTTAGTACAACAAGGAGTACTTACTTTTACGTTGTTCACCACAAGATTCACAACACACCAATCAATCATATCTTTCGTGCATAATATCACATGAGAGTCAAATGAAGGTCAAAATCACTGTCAATTTTTGATACTTACACTTACATTTCTATTAACGGTTATATATATATATATATATATATATATATATATATATATATATATATATATATATATATATTTGAGGCAATGTTAAAATTGTTTGATTGTGTGTATTTACTCACTCCGTTTTCTAATAATTACACCTTCTCTTTTTTTCTTCGGTTCTTAAATTATTATAATTTTTTAAAATTTTTCTATTTTAGAATTTTTTTATCATTTTATCTTTATTTTTTCTACCTATTTTAATTATGACGATATACTCAAGAGCATTAAAGAAAATCATAAATTTCACAAATATTTATAATATAATCAATTCATTTTTCTTAAATGGTGTGTCATGTCAACCCAAAAAATATTTTGAAAACGGAGGGAGTATTATAATTTTTTTCGTTTTAAAATAATTGTCATCTTTCAAAACTTTTTTAAAAAATATTTTTACAACTTTACCCTTATTTTTTTTAACTACTTTAATTATGCACACATGTTCAAGAATATTAAAAAAAATCATTTATTATACTAATATTTATAATATAATTAATTATTATTTTTAAATGTAATATTGTTTCAAAAAGGATGATTATTTTAAAATGGATGGAGCATACAAATATACAATTTGGACAATGAAAGCAACCTCTCCTCTTTGTTTGTTTACAACTAAACGACAAACTTTTCATTTTTTTAGCTAATACACAAAGGCAAAAACTTGTATAGTAAGGTATTATTAAGATTTCTAAAAGGCAAAATCTTGTATAGGAAGGTAGTGAGATTTTTAAATTTTGATCAATTTAACATAAATAAATATGTCTTGATAAAGATTGATAAAACCATGTTATAGGAGATCTACTTATAAACAAATTCCAAAAACTTAAATGAGATCGTGTTATAATTAGTTTATGTAAGATTGATCACTTAACCCGACTCACTATACGTTGTTAAGATGAATTGGGAGAGAGGTAGTATTCATTTTACTCATTAAAATCCTTACGACTGTGATACAGAGGATCCACTCAAGACAAATTTTGACACGATACAAAATGTAGTATTTATTAATTTTTAACATAATTTGAACAACAAAAGCAATCGCTCTCCTCTGCAGTAGGCAACGCAACTAAGCAACAAATTTCTGGCCAAATCCTCCGTTTCAACTAATGAGAAAGGCCACATGCATCCTAATCCTTCATAATTCAAACTTCAAACTTCAAACTTCTCTTATAGCTATAGACGGTCAAATTGCTCTCAAACTCTGTCAAGACCACCCTCTCTCTCTCTCTCTCTCTCTCTCTCTCTCCACCATGAAAACACACAACCAACCAAAGCTCAAAACAACACCATGCCCACTATTCTCTTGTGGCTTCTTTCGCCACTGTACTCAAACT
This sequence comes from Codonopsis lanceolata, assembly GCA_013146195.2. Taxonomy (NCBI): domain Eukaryota; kingdom Viridiplantae; phylum Streptophyta; class Magnoliopsida; order Asterales; family Campanulaceae; genus Codonopsis; species Codonopsis lanceolata. The sequence continues at coordinate 15,363 of JABEVN020000118.1, read as the reverse complement.
GTACTTAGTCCCACCAATCCAAACCCCCCACCCCTTCCTCTCTCACACTCCGACCCACCACCACCACCACCTTCACTTCCTTCGTCAACCACCGCCGTAGCACCACCAATACCACAACCTGACTCAGAATCTTCCTCCTCCAACACATCCCAAAGCTTCACCCAATGGAGATTTTCCCACTCCCCAATCTCAACCCACCACTATCCACCCTCTCCCCAGCCCCACCCATTTCAAGATTCCCGTGCTGACCCACAACCCAAAACCACTCAAAACTCCTACCCACCAACACCACCATCCCCGCCGCCGGTCATCATCAGGGACCTCCACGAACTCTTCCATGTGGCGGAGCTCCAGTTCAGTACCGGGTCGGATTATGACCGGGTCCAGGCGCTTCACATGCTTGAGCATTCTCTGGTTCCTAACCCACCTGCAGCCATCAATAGCGGCGCGTGTGTGGCTTGTCCGGCAGCCGTGATGAGTGGGGTACTGCGTTATTTGAAGGAATCCCGCTTAGCTAAAGCGGCAACAAAGGTTCTTCTAGCGCTTTGCTTGACAGAGGGTAGCAGACACGTGGCAGTTGAGGAGGGGGCGGTTGGGATATTGGTGGAGACGCTTGCTGACTTGGTGAATTCAGCGGCGGAGAGGGCGCTGGCGTCGTTGGAATTACTCTGCATGGTGGCGGAGGGAGCAGCGGAGTTGAAAACACACGCGCTAGTGGTGCCGATGATGGTGGAGGTCATGAAAAGAATGGAGGGAACCAGGGGAAAGGAGTATGCCATCAGCATTCTGGCGGTAATTTTTGGTGGGTCAGGGGATGGGGAGGTTTATGCTCCGCCAGAGGAAGTGGCGCGTGCAGTGCTATTGGCGTTGCAGGGGAATTGTAGTGCGAGAGGGAGGAGAAAAGGGGCCCAGTTACTGAAGATTCTGCAGGATTATGGACGGTTAGATATGACTCAAGTTGGGGAATGAGTGGTCCTGATTAGATTGTCAGGGGAAAAAGTCTTATAAGGACAGTGGTCATTCTGAGTAGGGCTTTTGTTTAGTGCAGGACATGGTGGTCTCATAATTAAATTGCACAGTCTCAGCATGTGCCCTAACTAAATGAGCAGACATCATTTTGTACATGTATTTTTATTTTCTTCAGGACGCTAGGTACTATTCGGCCATATTCTTGCCAGAATCGAAATATTAATAAATAATGTAATTAACTTTGTGGAATTACTGTTATGCCCTTAATGAGTTTGAATTCTATTTTCTTCCTAAAGATGGTGCCAAAACTATTATTTTTAGGGTGAATTCTCAAATCGTCCCTATCCTTGTACTTTTCACCTTTTACCAATTTCGTCTCGTCCCCAAAAAATTCAAATCTTATTGGTCATCGTACAAAAAGTTTTAACGCAATTGATCATTCCGTCTAATTTCGTTAGTTTTTCTCAGTGTTCTAAAACTCCCCGCCTACGAGCATCTGCGACTTTCTTAGTCGCATAATCAACCAAGTCGACGCCACGTTCTTCGATAGATAGAAGAAAGATGAAGAAGAAGAGGTCGCCTCGAGACTCATAATTTAGAATGAGATGAGATTAGGAAGGATATGTTAAACCCGGTAGGTGGAGTAATATATATATATATATATATATATATATATATTTTTTTTTTTTTAGTTATAAGTTTGGTTGGTTTATTGCTTTAGGGTTGTTGAGAATTGAGATTAAATGTAGGTTTGTATATTTTTGTTCATTTTACAAATATAGACAAGTGTTTGATAAAATGACAAACATAAAAAAAATTAAATTTGTAGTCAATGTGTTTGATCTTTGATGTAAATTATCAAAAAATGGTAATCATGCCTTAATTCTAGGCCCCGCCTAGCCCCGACACGCCCGACTAGTCCCTGCGCTAGTGTGCCCTAGCGGCCTAACGATTTTTAGAACCTTGGTTTTCTCTAGGTCAACAAACGTGCGTTTCACATAATTATTGTTAGCGGTAAAATAGTCATTTCATATAAAAAAGTACAGGGACCCGTTGTGCACAATGCTTTCTCTTTCTCTGAATGCAAGCAATCGAGGTCGCCCTAGTTTAATTACCGTGAATGAATTTGCCGGCGGTGTCTTTCTCTCTCATACACACACACACACACAAACACAACCCCTGAAAAAGGAGGAGTCTTCGTGCCCATCTTTTCCATGGCAGAGTCTTCCACGCTAACATCAAATCTTGAAACCTGAATTGATAATCATCTCGATGGTAGATCTGGACTGGAGTGGAAGGAGGTCGGTGGCTATGGTGGGAGCAGGGACGGCTACAATTGCGTTAAGACGAAGTGGAAGGAGGCCGACAGCTATGGTGGGCGTTGTTCTGGAAACGGAGGGAGCTGGAGCGAACTGAGATAAAGGGTGAAAAAAGGAGATCAAAGAAGACTCGACTGGAGTTTATCAGAGTGGAGGAGGTGAGTTTGGTCGTAAGTGAGGTTGGAGATGGAGAAGACAAATCAGAGAAGACAACGATAGTAGAGCCGGAGCTGCTGCGTATGAGAAGGGTTATGACTTACAAACTGTTGAGAATACAGAACATACACGATAGGCAAAGCGTAGAGGTTAATGGGTTATTAATGTAGTTTGAAAGAGCTAAGTGTTTTTTGGTGAAAGGTAAAGCAGGTGATTCTGTTATTTCATTTTGGGCTCAAGGTTGAGTTCCAGTTTGTATAAATATAGGTTGTTGTTCATACATGCAAGCTAATGAGAAAAACCCCCAAATTATTCTCTCTTACAAAACCCTATCAATTTTTGTTTACATCATGGTATCGGAGCATGTCTGATCTAGATTTCTGCTTCCGCTAAACTGATTGACTCTATCATGTTTATATGATTGATTCAACTGTTTGATTGCACTGATTCGGTATGCTACCTTCTATTGGATCGCGCAGCTTGGTCGATAATCTACGGAAAGGCCTTCACTGATTCCTTGTGTGCTTCTTGGTCGATTGAAGTTATCGATTCATTCCTTGTTTCAATTAGTCGATTCTCTTCATTATTGAACACTCTCCAATGGTGAATACTGCTAATGAAGAACGTGAAAAATGTACGTACAGAACATGAAGAAGATGAAGATCTTCAGTCTGAAGATGAATCTCCTTTTGATGAATATGATCTCAAGGATGCAATTCTACAGATTCATCTGTCACATCCACTGTATCTACATCCTAATGATCATCCTGGTATGATTCTTGTAACTCAACCTTTGAGTGATTTTGTTAATTTCAACCAGTGGAGGTTATCAATGGTTATAGCTTTGTCTGCTAAAAACAAGCTAGGTTTGGTTAACGACAAGAATAACAAACCTATTCCTTCTTTTAAATACGTTAATCAGTGGGAGAGGTGTAACCACATGGTTATTTCTTGGCTCTTAAATGTTGTTTCACAAGAAATAAAGTCCAGCATTGTTTACTTTACCATAGCAAGAGTTGTGTGGGATGATTTAAATGTCAGGTTTTCTCAAACCAATGCACCTAAGAGTTTCCAAGTCAAGAAGAGCTTAACTGAATGTATTCAAGGGAATCTCTCTGTGTCTGCCTATTTCACTAAATTTAGGAGTCTATGGGATGAACTAACCAGCCTTACTAGTATCCCTAAATGTGTGTGTAACTGTACTTATGGTGCAAATCAGAAATGTGAAGAGTATGAAAATGAACAGAGGTTATTTCAATTTCTCATGGGACTGAATGACTCTTTTACTGTGATAAGAGGTCAGATTATCATGATGAGTCCCCAACCTAGTCTTAGTAAAGCAGAGAGTCTCTTAGTATAAGAGGAAAGTCAAAGAAAATTTAGTTCAAGTACATCTGTAGGTGTTAATATACAAGATCTGTCCACTGCTTTACTGAGTAAGTCCAATGAGATGTCAGTGGCTATGAAACACAAACTTGGAAACAGAGGATTCAAGACTAAGCCTATTACCAATGTCTCACAGAGAGGAAAATTCTGGTGTGATTTCTGTCATGGGAATTCACATACCAAGGAGAGATGTTTCTATCAGAATGGATACCTAAAATGGCATAAGATGTATGGGACTAAGCCAGACTTGTCTATGATGCCTAAAAACAGACTTAAACCAGTTCCTAGCAATTTGGCTAGAAATATGTTTTGTAGTGAGAACTGTGCAGACACATCTTGTGCTTCTTCAGCAACTGACACCGGAGATTCAAGCATACATGGCATTTCAGGGTTGTCTTCAGGCCAGTTCCAGCAGTTACTTCAACGTCTTTCTTCCACCAGCACTACTAAAGACATTCCTGAATCCTATTTGCCAGGTAATCCTGCTAGTTGCTTCAGTTTTACTACTCTCACTTGCCTGTCTAGCCAAGGTGATACTACCAGTGAATGGATAATAGATACTGGTGCTACATACCATATTACTTGTAATTTCAATTTCTCAACATCATGGTCTTTCTACAGATCATGGTCCTCTATTGGATAATCCAGATAGATATAGACGACTTATGGGAAGACTCATATACCTTACAATTACCAGACCAGACATATCATATGATGTTCATGTGTTAAGCCAATTTCTGGCTCAGCCTAGGAGTCCACATTTGAGTGTAGCTTTGAAGTTGGTTCGATTTCTCAAAAACTCTCCAGGCCAGGGTCTATTTTTTCCAGCATCCAATAGTTCTATTATGTCTGCCTATTTTGATGTTGATTGGGCTGCCTGTCCGATATCCAGAAGATCTGTGACATGTTTCTGTGTATTTTTAGGGTCCTCCTTAATTTCGTGGAAGAGCAAGAAATAGCCCACTGTCTCTAAGTCATATGCAGAGGTTGAATACAGAGCCATGTCTGCCACTTCTTGTGAACTCACTTGGCTTCATGGGTTAATGAAAGATTTTCAACTACCTTCTCCACCACCAATTTCTCTGTTCTGTGACAACAAGGTAGCCATGCATATTGTTGCTAATCCAGTGTATCACGAACGGACAAAGCATATAGAAATCGAATGTCATATAATTCGCCAGAAGATTGATGATGGCCTTATCTCTATAACTTATGTCTCTACCAAAGATCAACTTGCTGATTTACTGACCAAGGTTGTCGCTATTTCTCAACTACATCATCTGCTGTCCAAGCTGGGAGTTGTAAATATCTTCACCACTTCCACCTTGAGGGGGTGTTGAGAATACAAAACATACAAGATAGGAAAAGTGTAGGGGCTAATGGGTTATTAATGTAGTTTAAAAGAGCTAAGTGTTTTTTTTGGTGAAAGGGAAAGCAGGTGGTTCTGAGGAAAGGGTTTTCTAGTTTGTCAAGCAAAATGACATATATCACATGGCTTTACAAAATCATTGCTATCAATTTTACACAATTGTAAATGTCTTAAGGAAGGTAAAGGGACATAACCTAGCCTAAGATGCCAAAGTAAAGTATCTGTAAATCCAGTTGGCAACTGACAAGGCTAGATGGGAGGGGTGAATAGCCTTTTAAAAACTTTGAGAGTTGATTTGTAAAACTTTAAAAGTCTGCGTGAAATTGTATTTTGTCGGTCACCGATATTGGTCACCGGCCGATGTTTTTCAAGGGGATGAAACTAATGAATATTGGTCAGTTGTTGGCTGACACAGTTGCCTTAAAAAATTCTTTTTAAGAAAGATCGCTGAATATAAAGGAGAAACTGAATAAAAATTTATCAAAACAAATAGCTAAACAATTTATGTAAGTAACTGGCTAACACTTAAGTAGATTAAGACTTCTTAAGTGTTAGATCAGTTTGTAAGAGATGATAAAGTAATTGACATAAGAATTGAAGTGGTTCACAGTAAACTGCTACGTCCACTACCAAGTTGGTCAAACTTGGATTTTTCAAGTGCACTAATTTTATTAAAAATCTAATTGATCTCTAATGGATTAGTGTACAACAAAAGACCAATGTTTATGGAGAATGATTGAAAAACAATCAAACTCGTGAGACAAACTGACTGATTTCTAAAGAGTATGAAATAAATCACTCGGTGTTTGCCTAAACAATAACTAGAGAGAAATTTTGAAAGAAGAGTATTTAGCTAAAGTTTTCAAGAAGACTAAGGCACATAGAGAATTTTTTTTAGAGTAGGATGCTTCAGACTTCTATCTCTTTCTTCAAGTGATTCCCGAGGGAATTTATAGATAAATTTGAAGAGCAGCCCGTTAGGAACACATTTGAATTTGAAATGTGTTAAGTTATCTAAACGTATCTTCAAACAAGATCACAGGGATCCTAGGAGATAGATAACATACAAAATATCTATCAAAACACAAAATAAGAAAGTGTTAGTATAAGAGAATGTTCAAGTAAAAGAGGTAAATAAGTTGACACTTTAAAACTGTGGTCAGCCGATACAAGTGATTGACAAAAGAGATATCGCATAAGCTGACCAAACAAGAAATAATTTAAGATTAGGCTGACAACAAGTGAAATGTTTTTAAGCAAATCTATTTTAAGGCAAGATTCAACAATCTCCTCCTATTTGCTTAAAACCATTCACTTGAAAGCAGAGAGCAAATGAAGAACTTATGTTCTTGCAAAGTAGATGTTAGTAAGCCAAGCATATAACATATAAATACAGTAGCAGAAAAAAAAACAGGAAGGAATTAATTGTCTACTACAAGTAAAACGTTTGTCTACGAAGTTCAAGATGTTAAGAGAGTTCAGTTCATTCAGCTGTTGATGTGGATCCTTCAGTGGGCTTTCCAGCTTGAGCAGCAACTGATGGATCAACATCAGCTTCAGGTGCCTTTTCAGTATTTGCTTCCTTGTCGGCATTAGCATCATCTTTTTCAGCTTCCTTATCCTTATCAGCTTCAGGTTCAATCACTGACTGAGAAGGTTTCAGACCAGGTCTTTGTTTGAGAATTTTGTTCTCAACCAAGTATGCATCAACTCTTGCTTTCTGTTTCTTCTCCCCTAAATGGTTTGAAGCAATGTAGCTTCAGCATTGAAAGCCCTGTTTGCCCATTCTTGCTGATAAAGTAGTATTGTTCTCCAGTCATCCATGTGAGCTTCTCTAGGTGCACCAGCAGCAATGGCAGCCTGGACTTCAGTTGTGATGATCTGAGTAAGATTAGGGAGAAGAGAAGCAACTTGTTGCTGAAGAGTAGCTAGCTGATGTGTGTGATGAGTGAAGGCTGCTTTCATCTGCAGATGATGAACATAAAGCAGATCCAGCTTGGCTGAAGTAGAAAGAGTGTTTGGTGGAGAAGCGTCAGTAGGCTCGGGAACAGGAGTTTGAGAAGAGCGGCGGGCACTGGAGAAGAGCTGAAAGGTGTGAATGTCCACATCCTCGGGGTCTGGAGGGAAGAACGTGGACAAATGGTAGGCAGGAGCTTGAGTTGTAGGCTCTGGGTTAGGATCAGGTATGATATCAGGAAAGATAGTTTTCTTTCCAGTGGGGTGTTGAAGAGCTTTAGTGATGATTTCCTGTTGTCTCCTTGCCTTTCTGGAGGCTAATTGAGAAGGAGAGAGGAGAGACTCATCTATAGATGTAGACATAGAGGAGTCAGATGAGGAGTCCTTGGAAGATTCAACAGCAGATTCTTCAGCTGAGTGATGATCAGAATCATCAGCGAAGATTCATCACTGGGTCAGGTTGTTGAGCATTACTGGGGTTGACTGACAAAGGAAGTGAGGAGATAGGTCAGGCAAAATGATAAGAGGGGAAACTTGATTTGGATGAGCAGGTAGGGTAGTACTTATAAAAGTAGAAGATTCTGAAATAGGAATCACAATGTCAGCTGGAGCTGAAGGAGGGATAACAACAACTGGGGGTTCAGTTGAGAAAAGAGGAGTAGCTGACAAAGGAATGGCTGACACAGAAACAGGGATGGTTGAAAGAGTTGTATCAGCTGGAGCAATAGGTGTGGCTGACACAACTGTGATTGACACGGGAGTTGGTGCAGGAACAGGAGCAGTGACTGGAATGACTGATGGTGAGGCTGCAAATCGTTGGAGTAAAGGAAGGTAAAGAGATAGGTTGCAGTACATGTGAAGGTGGATCTTTGGTTCACGCAGAGAGATACATGTAAAACTGTTGAAGAAACAATAAAAGGAATAGTAGAGGGTACTACAAAAGGAACTGTAGGAATTGACTCTGAGATTAAAAGGGCAGGGTTACTGGTGAAGGCATCAAGAAATGTTGTGGACTGAGAAGCTCCTCCTTGCATGGAGGCCATCTGTCTATGAAGCTCAATGTAGGCTTGATTGGCTGAATTTACAACATCTTGAACATACTTGTTTGCTGCTCTCTGGATTCTGGCCAGTTTGGCTGGGTCCATGGAAGGTTGCTCCCAGTCTTGATGTAACATATCATCTTCTGGCAGAGCATGTCTCCTATTAGATAGGGATCATTATGGGGTAGAGCAGGCAGTTCATGTACTTTGCTGTAAATGGTCCAGGCCAGAAAGATGAGTTCATCCTGAACAAAACGGTCATTTGACAGATAAAATTTGTTCCAAAAAAGAGGAAGGGGATCAAAGTATTTGCCATAATTGACCACTAGATCTTCTTGTGACAGGTTTGGAGTAACTGGATACAAGACATAGGGTCTTCTCTTCAAGTTGTGGTCAATGTACTTGATTAGATTAACAAGAGGTTTTTCATTTTTCCTCTCTTCAGGGAAAGAGAAAAGAAACTGTACAAAATAAGGAAGATGATCAATTGGAAAAACTCAATTTGGAGGAATGGGGACATGATTGGCTTGGTAATATGAGTGTCTGGGATGGAAGGTAGGATTCCTAATTGGAGGGAAAATTTTTATTGGAGCAGTGTTTGGGGATCTAGGATTTGAGGGAGAAGAAACTGGTGAAGGATCAGTGATTGGAATGTCTGGAGTTGGGGAAAAAGGAACAAAGCTACCTGGATTGAGTTTAGGTTTTCTTCTTTGCCTTTTGGGAGCAAGTTTAGCAGCTAAGGTTAGTCTTCTTCTTCGAGTTCTTTGAGGTACATGGATTTGAGGGATGTCAGCTGACTGACCAACGTCAGCTAGCTAACCACTCTCAGCTTTACGATCGACTCGACTTCCTTGCCGAGCAACGTCACCGCCTCGACCAATTTGGCCGACTAATATACGCTAGTCGACCAATTTACGCTTTGTCTAGCGTAGTTGGGCGACTTGAAGATCTGAGGTGAGTGGTGTCTTTGTCCTTCTAGGTTTGCGACCAGATTGTGCAGATGGAATTTCTTGGCCAAACCGACTTGAAGCATTTCTTGCTTGATGTTTGCAGCCACATACTTTTTTATTCTTACAGACTCTAAATCTCCAATGGTCAGAATGCGATGTTGAAGAGCAGGAAGGGATCAAAGAAATTGGTTGATAATGAGATGGTGAGTAAGTCGAGGATTTCCTGTCTCCATGTTGTCCTTGTACTTGGTTATGTTTGCTTTAACACATTCCATCAGAACAACACTCCAGTTAATTTCACAATTTTCAACAATTCCTTCCATCAGAAATAATTGCGATTCTGTGATCTTGTCATGCCCACCAGACTTGATCAAGAGACATTTGTCCAAGACTATAGCCAGTGCATAAGGGGAGCAAACCTATTTTTGTGCCTGTCAAAGGCAAGCTCAACTGGGACCTCTCCTCTCATAGTTATCCATCCTGCTTGTTGTGTTGCTTAAGGAATAATGTAGGTGGTTGAACCATCGTCTGATTAGGAAAGGCAGTAGTAATAGTTTCTGAGCCAAAGACAATGGGTACACCTCTGATAGACCCAGTAAGAGAGAAGGGGTTAGTTAGGGATTCTTCCATTGTGACGACCCGACCCGAATCCCAATACGAGACCCCAAGGTTGTGCCGCCAAAACACACAAAATAACAAACAAAGGGTAAGGCCATAACGGCGATACGCCAACAACTTAACAAATGCGGAAGCAAATAACAAAATGGGACCCGAGCTAACAAGCTCCGAAACACAAAACAACCAAAGAGATAGTAAATCTCTTGGCCCAAAAATTCGACGCACGTGACGCAACATTGGACACGTACTACAAACCACCTGTCACAATTTATAAACAATAATATATAATCAAGTCATCGGTGACGTTACAGCCGGAACCCAACATTAACTAAGTCTACAACTCTAGTCTACACACTCTACGGCTAAATATGCCGGAGTACAACAACCAACATTAATATTACTTGAGATGGGTAGAAACAATATAAGAATACCAACATGGCACGACTAACATTTGTCGGCTCACAAAACACGTACTAATAATTTATAATAAAAGAACCAATAAAACACAAGCTTACTACCCATAGTGAAGTCTATATAACTCCATTTCCCAAACGTCCTTTCCAAATAAACCAAGGTTACAAAAATAATAATAGTAGCAACCTTCTACACCAAATCTCACTTCTATCGTAGAGTCGGTGGATTCCTTCGAATTACTAGCCCGACTCGAATCTAAGGAAAACAAAGTAAACGAGTAAGTCATAATGACTTAGTAAGCTACTAAAGATGCAATGTCATGGCATGGTATTATGCTCAAAATAACACATGTACATCTCATATCATACTTATGATGTATCATTTCATGGTATAATTCTCAACATAAACCAATTCTCATCCATGGACATATAGAACATAGTTCTACATCATTCATCATAAAGTCATCCATATCATATAGAATATGCATCTCAACTCCAATAACATGTAGCATATTATTTCCACATTTTAACTTATCACCAAACCACATAAACCAATTACGCCATGAGTTTCATAATTCTTCATTTATCACAACTCATATAATAATTCATGAATGGGAGACTATTGTTTCCATTCTAATCATAAATAGCATGCTATATTTTCAATATAACATAAATCATAAAAATCATCATTTCATTAACATGTTATATTTCTATTATAAAATGTCATCAAGTAATCATCATCTCATGTAAATCATATCATAACCACGTAGCACAACAATTCATATAAGTGCTCGTAAGTAAACATGTGTAACAAGAAACGTAAATCGAACTGTTACAACCAAAATCCGGGTCCAATGCCCAACCAAACTTACCATGAGATTCATCCTGTAAGACCCCGATTCCCAGTTAGCTTGAATTGCGTGCAATGCTCGCACTTCTTCCCTTGTGGATCGCTTATTTGATTTCTGAGAGAGTCTAGATGTGTATGAGAGATCACATTAAGACCAAAATACTTTTAAGAGATGTCATTTAGTTGTTAACTTGCTAAAGTCACAAGTCGTAACTCGGCGATAATCGAAATGCGACGCGATTGAGAGTTTACTCGGGTTTCGTGTTCTGACCTCGATTTGGTCCTAGATCTTTACATGATGATTAAATAACATGTTTAGATGTGTTAGACTTCTAGATGTATGCATATATGTAAGTATTAGATATCATTCATAATATCCTTAACATGATTTAAATCTTGTTTGAATGCTTGTCGAATCAACGGTTTGATTGCTACTTTACTTCTTGTCGTTCTTCTTCTTTGTACCACTTTTTCGGTTGGTATTATTTTGACCCTAGATGACTATGGGACCTTGGGGAATTAACTTAGAATTATTTTTGAGTGGTCGTGTAGCGTTTACACACGCCGAGTTTGATTTTCGGAAATTCGCGTATTTTCGAAGGCCACGATAGGTCGTAGTATTTTGGCCATAACTTTGTGTCTGAAACTTCGAATTTGGATCCGTTTGATGTGTTAGAAACTAGACTCATAGATATTTCTAAACATACCTTTTGTGTAATTTTAGGACGTGTATTTTGGTACAGGAACATTTTGTAAAATGACCCAAATTCTGGTCTACTATAGTTGACCACTCATTGTGTGTTAGACTTTCTATTTGGCCAACTTAACCCAACCCAAACCCAACCTAACCCACCCTAAACTACCCTAGTTCGTCCTATCTATACTCCTCTGCATGCTTGACAAGTTTTGGGAGTTTTGAAGGGATTAATAGACACTTGGCAGAGAGACATCAACATGCATTGGTCACTCCTCCCACCCCACTATTCAGCCATAAGGTGACCAAATACATCCACCAAAGCCATTTTCTTCAGCCTCTCTCTCCTTAAACGTGGCTGAATACTCCTTGAAGGTTTGAGAGAGTTTTGAGTGGATTGAAAGCCACTTGGCAAGGGAGAACCCCTACATGCATTGGCCACTCTTCCCACTCACATTTTCAAGCCTTGGGAAGCCAATACACCCACTAAGCCTTCCATTTTCTGCCATCTCTCTCCAAAAACGTGGAAAACATTTTGAGAGCTGAAAGGAGAGTTTTCTTAGTGTTCTTGGGAGGTTCTTGAGTGATCAACAATGGTGGCCAAAGCTTGAGGAGTCCATTTCCAAAACCGAACCATAGAAGCGAAGAGGAGGGCAAGGAGATCACATACCCACCTTTGCATGGACGTTTTGTACATCTTGTAGGACTGATTTAAGGTGAGTTACAACATCCCTTTCTATTTATTTTAGCCTCATTGACCCTAGGGAAAACAATCTTGCTATTTGAGGTCAATGAGAGCACTTAGGACTTTGTAGAGATGCCATGTTCTCCTATATGCTAAATGATGAATTTTGGTTGTATGAACAGATTATAAACAGATTATAAACCATGATTATAATGTTATTTAGGTGTGATAATGTATGATAAACCATTCCATCTTGTTGTTTAAGTGTTGGGAGCATGTTTGATGGAATAGTTAGGCTTGTAGAGATGTCATGTTCTCATATATGCTAATTGATGCATTTTTAGGTTGTATAAACAGATTATGATCAGATTGTAAATCATGATTTTGATGTTATTTAGGTGTGATAATGTATGATAAATCATTCCATCTTGTTGTTTAAGCATTGGGAGCATGTTTGATGAAATAGTTAGGCTTGTAGAGATGCTATGTTCTCGTATATGCTAAATGTTATTGGTTGTATGAACAGATTATGAACAGATTATAAACCATTATTATGATGTTATTTATGTGTGATAATGTATGATAAATCATTCTATCTTGTTGTTTAAGTGTTGGGAGCATGTTTGATGAAATAGTTAGGCTTGTAGAGATGTCATGTTCTCGTATATGCTAAATGATGCATTTTGGTTGATGAACATATTATAATCAGATTATAAACCATGATTATGATGTTATTTATGTGTATTGATGTATGATAAATCACCCTATCTTGTTGTTCAAGTGTTGGGAGCATGTTTGATGAAATAGTTAGGCTTGTAGAGATATGTTCTCGTATATGCTAAATGATGCATTTTTGGTTGATGAACAGATTATAATCAGATTATAAACCATGATTATGATGTTATTTATGTGTATTGATGTATGATAAATAACCCTATCTTGTTGTTTAAGTGTTGGGAGCATGTTTGATGAAATGGTTAGGCTTGTAGAGATGCCATGTTTCACTATATGCTAGATGATGAAATTTTGGTTGAATGAACATGTTGTAAAGTATGTTTATGATGATATTCATGTGTAGATATAGATGATGAATTATTCTATCTTGTTTGTTTAAGTGTTGGGAGCATATTTGATGAAATGGTTAGACTCATATTTAGAAAGAATGAATATATATGCCTTGTTTGTGACTTCTATTCTATGTTGACTAGTTAATTGTTTGAGTGGAGTTTTATGGGTTTAATAACCTTAGTAAACAGATTGTAAAGTATGTTTATGATGATATTCAAGGGTAGAGATATATGATAAATCATTCTATCTTGTTTGTTTAAGTGTTAAGCATGTTTGATGACTTGTGAATGAATATATATGCCTAACTTGTGACTTGATTCTATGTTGCCTACTTAAATGTTTGATTTGGGGTCTTATGGGTTTAATGACCTTAGTAACCTATTTATTCATGTTAGTATGGACATAGGAGAGTATTGAGGCCAACTTCTATACCCTAATTTTTGAAAGATTGATTATGACTCAACGGAGTTGACCATTGGGTTAGTATGACATTAAGGAGTAATATGCCTAAGTCCTACGAATTTTGGGTAGTATTAATGGAGGTTAAGCCTCCAAGCATTTTAAAGTGTATGAAGAACACTTGATGATTAGAGCCTTGATTTTATCTCTAATGTGATTATGTGCTAGTTGTGAAGTAAAAGCATGACTAGATGATTGTAGAGTACATGCCTACTTATTTGAGCATATGATAATGTATTACGTGTGCTTGAAGTTTGAGTCCAGTCGAGTCGGTTTGTTGAGTCTTGGGACGATGATCATCATCTTCACGAATTGTGAGATTCGTGATTTTGATGGATCGCCGCGCCGATTGCACACACCCTCTATCGATGGCCACTAGGGAAGTAGTTGATCTCGTTGTAGTATGGAAACATGACTTTGATAACTATCGAACTCGAGCGGGAAATGTCTCGGACGCCGATATCCACGAAAGGGATATCGAGGACACATAAAGGTTTTGCACATGTTTTTGCAGAGCGACATGCGCGGAAAAAGGGTAACGATATCACATCCCTTTTGTATGAATTGACTCACGAGTGTTTATGTGAATAATGTGCTACGTGAATATGATATGATATGAAATGATGGTTGATTGAATTAATGAAATGTTATACTTGTTGATAACATGATATTCAAGATTGTTAAGTATGAATGCCTTGACATGATTATTTATGAAATGTATATTATGCCAATAGCATGAATTATTATTGTTGAGCATGATGCCATGACAGAAGTTATGTTAGTAACTTGCTAAGTCTTTATGACTTACTCCTATTTGTTTTGATTGTTTTCCCTAGATCCGAGCCGTGCGAGTGGTTCAAGTGATTATCGAAGTTACGTTGGTGAAGCTTTGACGAGGTTGCTACCTTGTAATTTTAGTACCTTTTTCTTTTGGCAAGGACGATGGGAACATAAAGTTATATAAACTTTATGTGGGGTAGCAAGACTTGTTGTGTTTGATTATTAGTACTTATGTTTATTAGTACTTAATGTTTTGAGAGCCGACATGTTAGTCGTGCCTTATGTATTTATGATGCTCATGCTTTAGTTGTTTTAACCATGTATTGGTTTGTTTATTATGTTTGTTATCCGGCATGTTTTTAGCCGTTAAGCATGTTAGACTAGAGTTGTAGACTTAGTTTAATGTTGTTCTCGTAGAACGTCGCCGATGACTTGATATATAATTGCTATAAATTGTTATATGTGCCTATTGTTTCACATGATTTTATTTTTGGACCAAGAGATTCATTATCTCTAAGGTTGTATTAGTTTGAGCTTGTTAGCTCGGGCGCCACTGCTTAATTATATTACGCTCCGCATGTGTTAAAGTTTTTGGCGCATCGTTATGGCCTTACCCACTATTTGCTATTTGTGTTTTGTTATGTGCCTTTT